>JAPYZD010003763.1:0-21753 GCA_030522725.1 Ichneumoninae sp. B BG-2022a
ACGGAGAGAGAGACGGGGAGAGAGACGGAGAGAGAGACGGGGAGAGAGACGGAGAGAGAGACGGAGAGAGAGACGAGGAGAGAGACGAGGAGAGAGACGGGGAGAGAGACGGAGAGAGAGACGGGGAGAGAGACGGAGAGAGAGACGGAGAGAGAGACGAGGAGAGAGACGGGGAGAGAGACGAGGAGAGAGAGACAAGGAGAGAGACGGAGAGAGATACGGATGTTTATTAGCTTTCTCAGCTATTTGTTGTATATAATATTACATATTCATCTTACGTCTACATTACATTTATTTAGCTTCACTTACAATGAATTCTTTTAACATACTCTTGTACTGAACTAATTTTTCACAGCCCTTTACCTCTATTGGCAACGCATTATACATTTTTACTCCATCGTAGAACATACTCTTTGGCGCACTTCTTGTTCTCCTGAACTGGATTGCAATATTTTCCGCTTGCCGTGTTACCCGACTCGTTCTTAATTTTACAACTTCAAATTTACTTGTTATTTCTTTCGACAACAGTTTCTTGATGGCCTTAAAAATAAATATACATACATTATAATACAGTCTCTGTTTCACACTCATAAACTGAATCGCTTGTGACATGTCGTCTACCCTCGTATACCTGCTGCATTGCAATATGACTCGCATCGCTCTGTTCTGCGCTATCTGCAGTTTATTCAACTCTGTCTCTCCCATACCCACTAACAGTGTTGCACGATATTCAAAGTGTGGTGCTATGATTGCCTTATATACAACACATCTGGTGTATGCCGATATATATTGCCCTATCCTGTGGAGAGAGAGACGGAGAGAGAGACGGAGAGAGAGACGGAGAGAGAGATGGAGAAAGAGACGGAGAAAGAGAGAGGGAGAGAGAGAGATGGAGAAAGAGACGGAGAAAGAGAGAGGGAGAGAGAGAGATGGAGAGAGAGACGGGGAGAGAAACGGGGAGAGAGACGGGGAGAGAAACGGGGAGAGAGACGGAGAGTGAGTTTGATTGATTTTATTAATGCCTTAGTTGAACTATGAGGCGAAATTGTACAAAGTGTTGAATGAAAGACTTAAAACTAAATAATATAATACCGTTGAAAAACAATAAACACAAGGTAAGTTCAAATAATAAGAAGAGAGAGAAAGAAAGAAGAAGAGAGGGAGAGGGAGCTCAACTTCTGTTTTCTCTGAACGTCAAAACGAATCTATTATTCCCTCACACGGCGCGTGCACCTCGCGCTTATGACACCTTACAATATGTGCATATGCATATATGTGTATTCTCTCTTTCCCTTCATTCTATCATCTCGTAGACGGGACCGGCTCATTTCCTGTTCTCTTTTTTTTCCAAACGACGAACCGGCGAAATAAAGTTGCCGGTTCATTATTTATGATAATGCGTTATACTCAGCGTTGTACTCTGCATATTATATCGCACCAACAAATTAATTAATCGGACGTGCGGTCGTTCGGTCGTCGGCAACGCGTTGTAGTGAATCTACACCATCGTGTTTTAATGATTGTTTACACGTTTCATCCGGATAACTATCGGGCTCCGAATTCGGCACTTCTATTACGAGGGCAATAATAATTTTCCGCTCGACATTTCCGATAACAGTTTCGAGTTCTCGAGCGTTTGCGGGCACGATTTGGCCGCGAGTCGCCCGACGAGATTGAACGTAATGAAATATTATTAACTGTTTGAACTGTTGTTGTAAACATTCACACGCTCCGGATAGATTATCGCGTAGGAACTTCGTATTGCATTTATTGTTCGCGAGCATTTCGCCTATTCGAAACTGGGCATTGTATCAGGTCAGTTAAGATTCGAAGTGGATCTATTTATATCGGGCTGGCCGAAACATTCGAACCTCGGGATCACCGACGCACCGGCAACGGCATAACTGTGCTCAGTTGATCGCTCCAAGCTGCCAAGAAAATCACGTTGACCACCTTCGCGAATCGAGCCAATGCGACGGAGTCGCGGCATCTTAAACTACCAAATTGTATCGGAATTATTGTTAATGTTCTTCGTTTGCTCAACTATAGATATTTTATCGCTCAATAAAACGAAGCACGACTGACGCTCGTTAATCGGAATTTTTCTTCGTTGAAAAGAAAAAAAAAAGTACATATGACTTCAGCATTTGTTACAATTTTGCTCAAAGCTTTTCCTTTCATCGATTTTGGGTTCCTCATAAGGGAAAGCTATGCGCAGAATTGTAATAAATGAGGAAGCCATGTGGAAATTACTTTTACACTTTTTTTCGTAGCATAAACAAATTTGTACATCTCATAAAATTGAAAACGTCAAAATTTACCGCACAATTTATTTCGGGAAAATCGCAGACTTGAATTTCAGGATTTCGTCGTCTTGAGGCTTTTTTTATCGATTATTTACCGCTGACTACAAAACTGTAACTCATTTTACTCTTAGCGTGATATTTTATTAAGAAACTCGTGATAGGCGTGAAAAACAATTTTTGGGCAAAATTTAAACATTTCCAAATCCCATCAAATTTAAACGATTCGATCAATTTTCGCCAGAATTAATATAAAACATTTTACAGTGTTAGTCCACTCCCGCATCAAATTTAAGCTCTATACCTCCATATTTACTAGAATTCGACCGTTTTTAGTAACTTTTCAAAAAAATCAGAATCCCATAAAATCTGACCGCTTAGACAGATTTTGACCACATTCAATACCAAAGGTCTTTGATCAAAATATTATGTTTGTATGCACTTTTAAGACGAGAGCTCAAAATTTACGCAAGTTAGAGATACCACAGACATTTTTCAAAAAATTCGGTATCTCGCAAAATCTCCAATTCGGCCTGAATCGTGACCACTATAGATAAAGACGTGACCACTATACTAGTGTACCAAATTTCAACAAGCTATCTCAAACCGTTTCCGGTTTATAGTCGTTTTAGACGATGCAAGTCTATCACACACACCTACACAAATACATCCGGACGACAAGTAAAAACCACATTTCTCGACATTTCAGACTTCTTTAAGTACTCTGACCGTAAAATCTCGAATTTTTTTTTAAGAAGACAGTTTCCACTGAGGAAACAAAAATAAAAATAATACGTCATTTCGACGACCTCATGAGAGTGCATTCTTCACTGAGAAAAAGGATGTCATTTCCTACTATAGGGAATAGTTTCCAGGGGAAACGTCTATATAGATACTTTCCGATAGTATATGTTCAATTGATTAAACTATAATTATGGTTGATATCATGATTTTTTGTCATTGTTGTAACTATAAAATGTAAAAGTTCCGACTGGGAACTATTTTTTATGGTAAAAAATCTTGTCTTGTTGCTTTTACTATGTAATTTTTTGGCAGTGTTCGGATACGTTCACCATTCATCGTTCGACCGGTCAATCGTCCGATCATACCAGAATTGAAGCCTACGTCACCCCACGATCATGCATCGGTACACCAAGACCGCAAAATCGGTGCATCCGCAAATTGGAATGCATCTGCTTGGTCGTATCTTGAACGACTATTTGTACTCCCTCTCGGCGTACTATTGGATTTTGGCTTAAACGCGTATAGGGGCGAGGTGGTCGAAATGAACCCCGGGGCAAAACGGACCATTTTTTACCATATTTTCAAAAATGGTCCGGGGCAAAATGGATCATTTTTTACCATATTTTCAAAAATGGTCCGGGGCAAAACGGACCATTTTTTACTATATTTTACGAAAATGATCCGGGGTAAAACGGACCATTTCTTTTCGTCATGGTAAAAAACAGCCTCGTTATTAAATGGAGAACTCGGGTCCGTTTCCTGTGCGGGAGAAATCGGGCCCTGGAGTGAACCGAGACATTGTACAACGATCCCTGTTACCTGGGAACCAATGCTCGTCAATGGTGTTTTCTTTGGGAAACACGCTCCTAGCCATCCTGCTCAATTATTAATAGTCATGAGCTGTGTCGCCCACGGACCATTTCGCGCCGCAGAATTCAACGCGATCTGTGATGTCGTGATTTCTGTCGCTCGTTGTATATCTATATATATATATGTGTGTGTGTGTGTGTGTGTGTGTGTATGGGACTTTTGGTGTGCGTGTGCGTGCGAGGAGGCGAGCCGTGGGTCACTCCAACTGGGTCGCGGAACACTCATAGCCACCGGCAATCCCTCGCGCCGATTCGAGTTTATTTTTATTCGTCCGAGCGACGGCTCGCCGGGCATATAATATACCGGCGCGAGAAAGATAAATAGAGAAGTGGCGGAAGAGGGAGAGTAATATTAAAAAATAATAAAAATAATTGCGCCGAATCGAGTAATAAGTTTAAAGTCTTTCACCTGCGAAGTTTTCACAGTGGGGGCTCCAAGTTACTTTTCTCATTGATCAATTAACATGACTCGTCTCGGTGCTATTTCCAATCTCTGGGTCAACGCTCGACGCAAAGTTTAAGGTATACACTGTAAATAAAAAATTATAAATTTGATGTACCGAACTGCAAATTTTTATGCAAAAACTGGTACATTAAATCTAATGTACTTAAACTTCCAGACCGTTCCACTAAATTTCATACGATTTTTTTTACGGTCTAAAAGACTGGAGAAAATTAAATAAAAATGAAAATCTTCTCTAACGACATTTTCTGCGAGATCGAGTAATTTATAAAATGTTAGGGGCGAGCGAGGCAAGACAGACCAGTGCACCCAGAAAAAAAAATTATTTGGCGGCCACCGTTTATTAACATTAAGTAAAATATTTATTTGATTTAAATAAATATTTATTTAAATAAAATAAATATTTTACTTAATCTTAATAAACGGTGGCCGTCAAATACATTTTTATCTGGGTGTGGACTCCTTTTTTAAATTTCGTGACAGACGATTTCTTTAATTTTCCTCGAAATAAAAATGGGTAAGGGTGGTCCGTTTTGTCACTCTCTTCCGTCCAAATATCCCGTCGACTCCCCGTTCGGCGAATGGTTCTGGTCTAGGCGTTGTCCGCGGAAACGGAGCTGAAACAAGCTCTCTATCTTTCGAAACCTTTGATGGAGTGGTATCTGCCACCTGTCGGCGCGTTTGTCCAACGGTCGACAATCCGTTCGGCTCGACTTACCACGCCGGGGAAAACGTCGACGGGAGCCGAGGACGAGATGGGAACGCGGCGCGTCGACGATATCCGCGTGACAAAGCCGCAGCGACGAAAGACTGGCTGCCGGCCAGCACCGGCCCAGTCGGCCCGACTTTGACTCCCGGCTCGCCCGGCTATCGGCTCCTCTTTCGTTTCGTCTCGTTTTTCCCCTTTGGATCTCTCTCCTGCTTATGAATACACTCGAATATCAATTCCGCTCGGGTCAAACTGGCCGGCTTTGGCAGTCCTCGGCCGATATTGCCAAAGGGATCCGCTTCGCATTTCAAACGTTGCAAACGTAGCACAATTCTGCCTTTGGAGTGCACGCTAAACTTCCTGCACGGTCAAAAAATTCTTATAAAATTTAATGCTCACTGTAAAAAAAATCGTGAGAAATTTAATGTACCGGATTGGAAGTTTTTATGCAAAAACTGTTATATTAAATTCAATGTACAATTGTGATGAAAAATAAATTTTCGGTGTATTAAAAGCATTGGGAATACTTTATTTTTAATAATTTTCTTTAATTTTACTATGAAAGCACTAATTTTTATAATTTACTTTCATTTGAATCAAAAAGTACATTAATTTTTCATCGTAAATGTACATGAAATTTAATATACCAGTTTATGCATAAAAACTTCAAGTCCAGTTCACTAAATTTATAATTTTTTTAACAGTGGGTTGTATATATACAACCCATTTTCTAAGAACTGCCGAGAGTGTGATTTTTTTTAGGAAGCTTATCGTATTCATAACTTCCGGGATAAAAACAGTGACCTACCGAACCGACCGAGCTGCCCGACTAGCGGGAACACAATTATTTTTCTTTCCGATAGCGACCGCAGCGCTCTGCGTTCGGTTGCGAGTAGTTATGTCCACTAAACGATCGGACGGCCGATAGATCAGCAACACCGTGGTTGAAACAATTTGCCGAGACCCAATTACGTGTCGCAGGGTGATGCAAAAATAAAGAAGACAAATTTGCGATGTCCGATCGCTGGCAAAAATTCGTTTGCCATTTGACAATTTATTGTTTGTAAAATAGACAAGAACAGAATAAAATCGTTACCAAATGCGCAAAACTTTTTACCGTCTAGCAGATAGGATAAACTAGCCAATGAATGGACAGGGCCAATGAATGGGCACTTTCCATAAGAGCACATGCATACAAAACGTCTATTGATTGGCTTTTTCGTCTGCTTAACTGTCCATTCATTGGTCGGTTTACCCTATGACAGTAAGCCGGTGAACTTTCAGATAGATTTTGACCACATTTAATACCAAAGGACTTTGATCAAAATATTATGTTTGTGTGCAGTTTTAGGACGAGACCTCAAAATTTACGCAAGTTGAAGATACCACAGACATTTTTCAAAAAATTCTGTATCTCGCAAAATCTCCAATTCTTCCAATTCGATCGCTGGCAAAAAATTCGTTTGTCATTTGACAATTTATTGTTTGTAAAATTGACAAGAACAGAAAAAAATTGTTACCAAATGCGCAAACCTTTTTACTGTCCAGCAGATAGGGTAAACCAGCCAATGAATGGACAGGGCCAATGAATAGACACTTTCCATAAGAGCACATGCATAAAAGACGTCTATTCATTGGCTTTTTCGTCTGCTTAACTGTCCATTCATTGGCCGGTTTACCCTATGACAGTAAGCCGGTGAACTTTCGGATAGATTTTGACCACATTCAATACCAAAGGTCTTCGATCAAAATATTATGTTTGTGTGCAGTTTTGGGACGAGACCTCAAAATTTACGCAAGTTGAAGATACCACAGACATTTTTCAAAAAATTCTGTATCTCCCAGAATCTCCAATTCTTCCAATTCGATCGCTGGCAAAAATTCGTTCGCCATATGACAATTTATTGTTTGTAAAATTGACAAGAACAGAAGAACAATCGTTACCAAATGCGCAAACATTTTTACCGTCTACCAGATATGATAGCAAGCCGGTGAACTTTACGCTTTATTTTGACCCACTCTACTTTACCACCGACGATGTTGTCCCTCTTCGCGAAGCTTCGAATTAACGGACACGAGATGTCGACGATCGATGCCCATTTTGCATGGATTTGGGATGAGCAGAACCGTCCGATGACGCCAGAATAGTCAGACGAACGAGAATAACGCATTCTGATGGCGGCAAGTAGTTACGTCCACAAACTGCTCAGACGATAAGTCTATCCATAGGTGGCGGTGTGTTTGGTTGCTTGTAATTACGCCCCCTAAATAATCGGACCTAAATAGTCGATAGATCTGCGACACAGCAGGTGTAACAATTTGCCGAGACCCAATTATGTGTCGCAGGACGATCTACCCAGAAATAAAGAAAAATTAGCGAGATCGGAATGCCGACAAAAAATCGTTTGTCATTTGACGATTTATTGTTAGTAAAATTGGTAAAAGGTTTTACTGTGTAGAAGATATCACGGTAAGCCGGTAAACCTCGCGGTTTAACTCTGCCCCACTCTACTTACCGTCGACGATATTGTCCCTCTTCGCGAAGCTTCGAATTAACGGATACAAGACATCAAAGATCGATGCTTATTTTAAATGGATTCGGGATGAGCGAGGCCGACTGGTACCGCCAGGATAGTCAGACGCACCCGGAAAAATCATTTATTTGAAGGCCAACCCGCAAATAAATATTTATTTAAAACAATGAAAATATTTATTTAATAATCTCCGCAGTAGAATAAAATGGAACCAAGAAATCCAAGCAAATATTTATTCGCGGCTGTCGGTCATATTAATTATTATTCTGGGCGCACATCAGAATAACCAATTTCAATGGCAACACACTGTAAAAAAAAATTTTTATTTAATATACCGAACTGGAAGTTTCTATGCCAAAACTGTTACATTCAATTTAATGTACAATTGTGACAAAAAATGGATGTACTTTTTCATTAAAGTTAATTATTATTATTAAAGTACTTTCATAGCAAAATTATTAAAAATAAAGTGTTCTAAATGTTTTAAATACACTGAACATTAATTTTTCATCACAACTGTACACGCCATTTACTGTACCAGTTTTTGTATAAATAAAAACTTCCACACCCAGAAAAAAAAAATTATTTGACGGCCACCGTTTATTTAGTTTAAGTAAAATATTTATTTGATTTAAATAAATATTTATTGAAATTAAGTCAATAGTTATTTAAATGAAATAAATATTTATTTAATCAAATAAATATTCTACTTAAACCAAATAAACGGTGGCTGTCAAAAAATTGTTTTTTCTGGGTGCAGTCCGGTGCATTAAATTTCGTACGATTTTGTTTTACAGTCCAAGTAGTTACGTCCACGAACGGCTCAGACGGTAAATGTATCCACAGATGGCAGTAGTTACCGCGCGTACCTGATCAGACGCGATTATCGCAGTGTTCGTTTCGTCGATACACATGCCATCTCGATCCAGAAACGTGTTCCACCTCGTTGCTTCGCAGCACGAGAGTGCGATTCCTTTCCGGCATCGAGCGTCAGTGCGTCAACCGCACGGGGACTGAAAATGTGCGTATAAAAGAAAACGCACGAACGATGCATCGGCCATAATCGAGGCACACGACTTCGTCGGATGTCTCATTCGTTTGTAACTCTTCTGAAACACGTAAGTACATTTTACAATAAATTAAGTAAACTTTCGCGTGAATTTATACAAGTCGCCTCGTACGGTTTCTTAACGGTTCTCGGGCGCCATTTCGGAGTCGCCGATTGAGGGGCTCTCTATTGATCACTCATGATTATTGATCGATTTTTGGAGAACGTAAATAACGTGGAGTGTTCGATGGATGAACGTAGAAAATAATTATGGTCGATTTTTTTTTTAGTCTAAAAGTGCTGGAAATAATAACTCATCGATATCGACATTGGTTGTTCATTTCTTTTTGTACATTTTTTTTTTCGATCTCATTTAATTTCTCCGCCGTCGTTAGGAAACTCCCCTCGATCCAACGCTCCGCGATGCTAATCCCAGGGATTAGGGACGGAAACGGTGGACGATCGATCGGTACGATTAACGAAACGACGGAAACCTTGACGTTTGCACTTGTTCGCGTCGTTCAAGAGTCCAACGACGTCTCGCCGTGAGTTTGCAACATCAGCGCGACGTACCATCGGACTTTCGACGGTGAGATTGGAAATTTATAAAAAAAAGAAAAATACTACGGTTCACGCAAAGAAAATACCGGTTTTTGTTGTCGACGTTTGCACGGAAATCAACGAAATATTTTTTTCGATAGTCGTATATTTCTTTGGTGTGACACGACGCTTATTAAATCGACACTCTTTACCGGGAATCTTTGAAACTAAGAAATTGGGACGGATCGAAAAAAAAAAACAATTATTCGATTACAGTACATAGTTTTCTCAGCGTAGAATCTCGGAATAGTTATTTGTATGGCAAGGGCGCAGAAAGAAAGTTCTTAGCGAGTGTGAATTTCCTTTAAAAAGTCACGTAAATCACGCTTATCGTTTTTGGGAAGTGTACGTAAAAAGGCACCAGTGCGGTAAAAAAGTCCATATTGCATTTGTACGCATGCGCAGTATTTTTTCCGCAGGCGATCCGAAAAAGCGCCTTTCTGCGCACACTTCACAGGAACGAAAACCGTGAATTTTCCGCGCATGCGTTAGAAAAATTAATTTTATCTGTCACTGTGGAAACGAAAAAAAAAACAAAAATGCGTCTCCGAAAGTAAAAATGCACTAATACCGACTGTTTGTCAACTAAACGAACGCTGGGCTTTCTGAACGTAATTTTCCATAACAAATTCCCGTAAATCACACTTATCGTTTTTGGGAAGTGTGCGTAAAAAGGCACTTTACCGCACTAGTGCGCTAAAAAAGTCCTAATAGCGTCTGTACGCATGCGCAGTATCTTTCCCGCACGCGATCCGAAAGAACCCCTTTCTGCGCACACTTCACAGGGACGGAAAGCGTGAATTTTCCGCGCATGCGTTAGAAAAATTAATTTTATCTGTCAGTGTGGAAACTCAAAAGAATAAAAAAATAAATAAATAAAAATAAGTGTCCGAAAGTTCCCCGCCACGAGGTGATATGTTTTTGTCGAGTTGACTATTTATACGTGTGATTTTGGCACGGGCGTCTGAAGAAACACCTCGTCATCATTAGGGAAGCCGTACGAGACACACTCACTCTCTCTCCGTGGCTCCCTCGACTCGCCGGGTGCACACTTCGCTCCGATACCCTCAAAGAACCTCTTTAAATCCTATTGCGTGTCTGGTGTGCTTCCTCTTTGCGTCTTGACCGGCCCATCGGTAAATCCTCCATGGTGGCCGCGGTCAGGGAAAACCGGGAAAAGTCAGGGAAACAAAAACTTGGTCAGGGAATCAGGGAAAAGTCAGGAAATTTCAAAATTGTTCAGGGAAAAAGTAAATAGTCGCCAAACCTTCTATAAGTAAATTTTTATTTAATTTATTTGACGAATTTCTCGTTTTTTTATCGATTTAGATTAAGCCCAATACAGCGCTCAGCATACAAAATCATTAAATGTCTGAATAAAAATAGTAAATATAGTAGATATAAAAATAGTAACCATAAAATATAAAATAACATTTGATTCTAGACTACATAACAAACTAAACATACATTAACAGCCTACGGTTATCACGAGACTAGTCCTTCCTACACTTCTCTTCTCTCTTTACCATAATCCGGTTTATTCATATTTAAGCACTCCGGAATATGGCGCCCTTTTAAGGTAGTACTAGCGCAATGACTGACGCCGCCAAGGTTTGAGAGGAATAAAAGAGAATTACAAACACTTCCCGATCGGATAAAAATCTGAAAAAAATCAAACATATGGAAGATGCTGATAAGGTTGTTCGTCCATAATAATGATCCCAAAATGTTATTCCTTTCCTTTATATTAAAATTTATTTAAAATCGTAACTTTCAAGTAGTAGATAAAATTCTGAAAAATTCATACGTATTCAGAAAAATTAACAAATCATTTTCGTAATAAAAAAATTTGGTTGCCGGGTAATTTGCTGCACAATTTTTTTTTTTAGTAATTTGTTATGAATGTTCTGAAATTATTATTATGCACAAACAATCTTTTCAGCAAAAATTATATGCTAGAATTTTTTCAGATTTTTTTCTCATCGAGAAGTGTTTGTAATCTTTGTCTTTTTTCTCTCGAACTTAGGCGGCGTCAGTCATCGTGCTAGTACTACCTTAAATAAAAGTTACATAAAGGGAAGCCTCGAATAAAAATTCTGAACATTAGAAAAAAAAACAGAATTAACCATACTATAATTAGGCATTTTCATTTGCATGATTATTGTTTTTGTTTTAACAGACGTGAGAAGTTTGGTCAGGGAAAATTTTTTATTGTTCAGTGAAAAGTCAGGGAATATTGTTCCGGGCAAAAAACGGCCATCATGTCCTCGTCCCGGTGGTTCGCTGCGTTATTCAATCGTCGTTGTAATTGAAAACAGGTACGCTCGTTTCAACGACCAAAATATGGGATCGGAGGATCGGACGAATTCGTCGACGGTGCGGAGATCGCGGGATGCTGGGAGGTCATCGCTGCTTCGACGTATCGGGAAGACGACGGAATCCGCCGATGAAGAAACTGTGCGCAAGCGCATTCGCGCAGGCAACCCGGGACGAGTCGTCGTTCGACAACGCAAACGCTCGTTTATCGTTACGAAATACCGGACTTAATTTACGATCCGTGTTCCGAGCGAGAAGACTCGGCGGGGAGAACGGGAAACATTAAAATGCACTAATGCCGACTGTTTGTCAACCGAACGAACGCCCCGCTTTATGAGCGATGGAAACAAATCGACTACTTTGGCCGTCTCGAAAGTCGGGAACAATAATCCATTTTTTTTTTTTTTTGCAACATCAATCGCGACTGAAATCTCGGGATGTGTGGAAGAGAGCGGCTACTCGTGCGCTTTTAAATTCACTTTTGTAACTTTGTTCTTGACAGTGTCTCGAGGCATTGAATTTTGGGGGATTTACGGAAAATTTTTTTAACGTTAGATGTGCAACAGAGCGCGCTTAGAAGCCACTACCGAGTCGGAGGTACGATTAGTTTTTTGGGACTCTTTGGCGATTCCGGTGAAGGAAATTTCCGACACATTCGGCGATGAGAGATTGTCGATTGTTTCTTTCTCTTTGCGATTATCGAACTCGCGTCTAAACGGTACTTTCATGTCTACCAAATCGACGGACTTGTTTGTTTTTTTTTTTTTTTTTTTCTTTCCTCTTTAAAATAAAATTTTACTTTACAATAAGATTTGGCTGGTTGAATTTATGTGTCTTCGAAACATCTTTCGCCACTGAAATCGAAATACAATTCACGATCGCGATCTCTAGAGATGACTTGTATTTCGGTAAGGTTGAAAAAACAGTTTTCTCAATCATGAAATTAGTTTTTGTTTTCGGACTTTTTGGTAACGTCTTTGGTAATTGGTTGCTCGTGATTTTTCCTCCCTCGAGGTGACGAATTAGGCAATCGTTTATCGTCAAGCTAACGTGGTAGTTCCAAGCCAGGATAGTAATTCGCCTAATTTTTTTTACACAATTAGCAAAATAAGAGATATAATTTTTCGCCCAATTCTTTCGCCCGACGAGCTCGATGGCTAGAAACTGTCGTCTCGGTATTTCGTACATTTATAAATATATGTGAAAGATCGTCGCCGAAAATGACCGTGGCCTCGATATGGCGGATAAATCAAATAATTAAATGTATTTTCGAGCGCTCGGGAGAGATAAATTTAAACACATGTGAAACAACTCATTGAACGGGGAAAAAAGAATAATCGAGAGGCGAGCGAAAAGCAACGGTGGATAGGGGAGGGGTGCAGACGCGCGCGATACAGTCTCTCAATTATCAGTTATCTATTATGAATATCAGTATCGACATAATTTTTTTTTTATCCCGTACACAGCTGATGTGATGGACAGGAATTTTTCCGGGTTTTGGGCATAAACAGTGCGGTGTTAAAATTTTTTTAATACGCTGCTTAAAATTTGTTAATTTAGCACCAAGTATGTGAACTCCGAAAGTATAAAATTTTCGACCAGAATTCGGGAATATATTAATATATATATATTTTTTTACATTCGACGATCCGAGGAGTAAGAAAGTTCCCTCAATTGTCAATTATCGATTATCAGTATCAGCATCGACATAAAAATAAATTTAAAAATCCTGTACTAAGCCGACATTTTTACGGGTTTTGGGCACAAAGAGTGCGTTGTTAAAAAATTTTAAATACGCTGCTTAAAATTTTTTAATTTCGCTCGAAGTATCCGAACTCCGAAAGTATTAAATTTTCGACCAGTACTCGGGAATATATTAATATATATATTTTTTATATTCGACGAACCGAGGAGTAAAAAAGTTCTGTCAATTGTCAGTTATCGATTATGAGTATCAACGATCAGCATCGACAAAAAAAAATATCCTGTACAAAGTTCATGCGACGGACAGGATTTTTCGGGTTTTGGGCAAAAAGAGTGCGGTGTTAAAAAATTTTAAATACGCTGCTTAAACTTTTTTAATTTCGCACGAAGTATCCGAACTCCGAAGGTATAAAATTTTCGACCAGAACTCGAGAATACATTAATATATTTTTTTATATTCGAACGATCCGAGGAACGAGAAAGAATTTTGCACGCTCGACACGATTCTAGAGTCGAGGGTCGAAGTAGTCGGGCTGGAGTTACGCGAAACTCCGAAGAGTCGTTCGACGGAATATCTCCCTTGGGTCGTTAATTTAAGTAGGAATTAAGTGTAATTGGGCGATTAGCAGTAGCGATAGCAGCGGCTATTTTCACTGTTCGTATTAGTCCGTCGATTTGCCGGTGTTCGACCTTTGCCGGCTTTCACCATTTTTTTTTTGTACAAAACTTTTTTTTTGTACCCCGAATTTCATCGCAGTGACGGAGTTCGAGACGATTATGCGAATAACAAAAAATCGTCGAGTTGACGATTTCATTCGACAACGATCGAGCAAAATTTTCGATGCTCGAAGATCGCGCGAAGATTCTTTTCCATCGCTGTGGCAAATTATTCAAAAAGTTCCGAATAATAGCAAGTGTTTTCCTGGGTAAAAAAATTAATTTAATCTTGTTTTTTTTACTCTAAAAACAAAACAATTTTTTATCATTGGATGAATCAATTGAGTTTCGTGTAATTGACACTTTTACGTGCTTGACTGCGAACTGAGTGTTCAAATTATTTGATCGATTGACAAACGATTAAGTTTTCTTTACTTTTATTATTTTTTTAACGAAACCCAGTGTAAAAACGCTCGCGGCCGCTCGTCTCTTCGCGGACGATCCAGCCAATTATTTCGCTCGATTGGACTCGAATGAAGTTTTCTATAATGTATGCGTTGGCAATTTTTTTTAATTCGTGTTTTATCTCGCGATTTTTCGGAGCTCGTTATCGATCGTCAATGATCGACGACGTCTGAACTTGACGCTCGGTTTATCGGGCGACACAAGGGGCTCGATAAACAGTGCGCCAGGTCGGATCCACGGTCGACCGTCGGGGAACGAAAGGTCTGTCGAAATAATTCGCGAGATTCCAGGATTTTTCACGAAAAAGTTTAAGTATCTTTTTTTTTCATCTCAATAATATTTGGAGCGTTTAAAAATCTCGTTCGCCCTTTATATTTCCGATTGTTTCGTCCGGGTAAATAAAAACTTTGGAGCATGTATTTTCGACGCGGTGAAGTCACCAACTAAAGAACGAAGTCGTTGTCCTCGAATTGGATTAAAAGAATAAAAATGAAAAGAACAATGACTCTAAAATAACAAATATATATTAAAAAAACAGTCGTTGTTTCGGTAAATGTACAAAATAAGTAAATCTAATGAAATGTAAATAGTGCGATGAAGACGCAATGTTGAAAAACACACACACACACACATACACACACAAAAAGTCGACGAATCGTTGTTATCTTTAAGTAGCGATTAATTAAGTATTAAGTATAGTGAATGAATGTAATGTAACAACAGTATTTAAAAAAATACGCGATGTACAGATAAATACATTAAGAAACAATTATGCTTTGTAAAATTCTGCATTTATCAAAAAAAATCCTTACGCCGAAATAGTTGGGAGCGACCGGGTCAAAACGGGACAGTGAGGGAAAATTTTCTTAATTTTCTCAATTTCCTGGTTTCCAAACCGATTTTCAAATTCAACTCAATTTTCCCCTAACTTTTGGATGCTCCATTTTGTCCCAATGATACGTCCCGATTTTCAAATCCGTTTTGCCCCACGTACCACCATCGCTACCGTCCAAAAGTTATTGGAAAATTTCGTTTCGTCTCATTGTCCCGTTTTGCGTCGTATATTTCTTTGGTGTGACACGACGCTTGTTAAATCGACACTCTTTACCGTGAATCCTCGAACCTAAGAAATTGGGACCGATTGAAAAAAAAAATTATTCTATTATTTTTATTCTATTAAAAAAGTCCATATTGCGTTTGTACGCATGCGCAGTATTTTTTCCGCGATCCGAAAAAGCGCCTTTCTGCGCACACTTTACAGGGACGGAAAGCGTGAATTTTCCGCGCATGCGTTAGGAAAATTAATTTTATCTGTCAGTGTGGAAAGGAAAAAAAAACAAAATGCGGCTCCGAAAGTAAAAATACACTAATAGTACTGATTGTTTGTTAACTAAATGAATGCTGTGCTTTCTGAGCGATGGAAACAAAACGTAATTTTCCCTAAGAAATTCCCGTAAATCACGCTTATTGTTATGGTAAATTTCGTTTCGTCTCATTGTCCCGTTTTGCCCCGCTGTGCCATTTTGCCCCGCTCTCCCCCAATCGTTTCATGCGAAAATATAATGAAACTCTCAGTCACGCGTTTCGAATTGCACGACGATGACTCGTCGGCATAGTTTTCGCGAATACATCTGCGAACACTGTTTATCGTAGACGTAGCAAAAATTATTTTGGCAGTTATGCGATACAGTTCTCGGAGTTGCCAGGCGACGCGTGCCAAGACAAAAAAAAACGCGCGCCGGTGACGAAAATTTTGAGAATTCGCTGAGCGAGACAAGCCAATGCTAAATCGTGAGTTAGCCGACTTGTGAGAAATTCCCCGATCCAACGGTATACGTAAAGTCTGCCGGAGAATTAGGGGAGCGCGGGGCAAAATGGCACTTCGGGGCAAAATGGGATAATGAGACAAAACGCACTTCTCCAATAACTTTTGGATGGTGGCGATGGTGGTAGGTGGGGCAAAACGGGTTTGAAAACCCGGATCTATCGTTGGAAACCCGGATCTATCGTTGGGACAAAATGGGACATCCAAAAATGATTCGATAATTGAGTCTCGCCCTCACTGTCCCGTTTTGCCCCGCTGTGCCATTTTGCCCCGGTCTCATCTATAGCTAGGGTCGCACACGCGGGCAACTCGATTAGCGCGCCAAGCTTCGCGTTTTGCGATTGTCTGTATCGTCAATAGAATATTTTCTGGCGGACAGATCCGAGCTCCCCCTCAAAAGTTTCGTCACGAGATCGTAAACGTTGCGTGAAAAATTTTGGCATGCTTCTGCGACGCGAAAATCGCCGCTGCCAACGCACGATTCTTACAAGTTTTACGTCGAAAACCCGCTGTAATTTCTCTCCTCGAGGGATAGAGAGAAATTACAGTGAATTAAACTATAAATTCGTGCTTTGTGAAATACCTTCGCGTTGACGAAACGTCTCACTCGGCAGACCGAAATCCTCTTCTATTTATATAATCGTAACTTATGCGAAAATCTTTGTTTTCCGCGCCAGGCAAGATAAATTATTAATGTCGGCGAAATAGTTTTTCCGATTATCGCCACATCATATTTTCTTCGTTATAAGCACATCGATTGTTGTTTTTATTATTATTTTTACACGGTAAAAAAATTGTAAATTTAATGTACCGGACTGGATTTTTTAAATGCAAAAACTGGTACATTAGATTAATGTACAGTTGTGATGAAAAATTAACATACTTTTTCATTGAAACTAAAGTAAATGACTAAAATTAAAGTACTTTCGCAGTGAAATCAAGGAAAATTATAAAAATTAAAGTATTCCCAATGTTTTTAATACACTGACCATTCACTTTTCATCACAATTGTGCATGGAATTTAATATTCCAATGTTTACATAAAAACTTCCAGTCCGGTACATTAAATTTCATACGATTTTTTTTAAGGAGCACTGTAATAAAAAAAATTGTAAATTTAATGTACCGAACTGAAATTTTTTATGCAAAAACTGGTATATTAAATTTCATGTACAATTGTGATGAAATATTAATATACTTTTCATTGAAATTAAAGTAAATTACTAAAATAAAAATGAAATTTTCACTATGAAAAGTACTTTCATAGTGACATCAAGGAAAATTATCAAAAATAAAGTATTCCCAATGTTTTTAACACACTGAACATTAATTTTTCATAATAATTTTAAATGAAATTTAATATACCAGTTTTTGCATAAAACCTTCCGGTGCATTAAATTTCATACGATTTTTTTTTTACAGTGCACTGAAAAAAAATGTACTTTTAATGTACCGGACTGGAATTTTTTATGCAAAAACTGGTATATAAAATTTCATGCATAATGGTGACGAAAAATCAATATACTTTTCATTGAAATTAAAGTAAATTACCAAAATTAAAGTACTTTCATAGTGAAATCAATGAAAATTATAAAAAATGAAGTATTCCCAATGTTTTTAATACACTGAACATTAATTTTTCATCGCAATTCTACATGAAATATAATATACCATTACATTTCATACGATTTTTTTACAGCCTATTATTATTTTTATTATCATCTTCATTATTATTAATATTTCAACTCCTTGGAGAGTTTAAAATTGCAAAAAATAACGCGCCACCGTAGGGACATAAGTTTTCTGTCTCTCCGTTTCCGGCCAGAATCGATAACTCCGGCAAGTTGTCGGCCCTGTCATCGACTCTGGCGGAACTGCGGCAAAAACAATGGTGTGTAACAGCTCGTTTCGCAGAGTCGCGATGTCGTCCAGCGAGCAAGTCTCGACTGATAACGACGAGTTTAAAGTACGTCGCGAGTCCAACAAGATTCGATACAAGATGCAAAGGAGCGTCTCCGAGTCGACGATGCTGAGCGCCGAGGTTTGCATGACGCCGGATCGTTGCAAGAAGAACAAGGAGTTCGAGGATTCGACGCTCTACGCGAAGGTGCGCGAGAATTTGCACAAAGTGAATCGTGTGTCGAAGAGCTCGCTGCCGGTGCCGAGCACTCCGTCGAAGCCCGGGGTGTACGTTGAGACGTGCATCGGCAAATTCGCCCAGATTAAATCGCTCTTCGATCGCCGATGCCGCAGCACCGCCGAGAGATCGCCACGATCGAAACCCAACGGGGTCCGCGATTCGACGAAGATCGTCAACACGATATTGAGAAAATTCAAGCAAAACATGAACTCGACTGGTCCACCGAGGCGTCGCAGGCTTTACGAGTCAGGCAAGTGTACTCCATGTTTTTATCATTTATAGGCCAAAGGGGGAGTCGGGGAGAGCGGGTGAAAGAGAATCTGGGGCAAAATGGACCATTCTTAAGGTCCATTTTTCCTTAAGGCCTGGGGCAAAATTGACCATTCCCTTTATTAGGTTCGACGAAAAATTTGTGACGGTCCGTTTTGTCACTCTTTCCTTATTTTGCGTAAACGATCGAATGAGCTTGAGAAACTTTCGGGATTTTCTGAGGTGGAATGAATTGTCCGTTTACCATTTGTGCGTAAAGGATGAGTCGCGGAGAATGGGTGAAGGAAACTCTAGGGCAAAATGGACCATTCTTAATTTGATACGGGACCTTTTTTTTTAGGTTAGCCGAAAAAATTTTGACGGTCCGTCTTGTCATGCAGTCCTTATTTTACGTAAACGGTCGAATAAGCTTGAGAAACTTTCGAGATTTCCCGAGATGAAAAGAATTGTCCATTTACCATTTGTGCGAAAAGGGAGAGTCGGGGCGAACGGGTGAAAGAAACTCTGGGGCAAAACGGACCATTTTTAGTTTGAGATGGGACCTTTTTTTTAGGTCCGACGAAAAATTGGTGACGGTCCGTTTTGCCCCGCATTCCCTACTTTGCCGGCCCCTCCGTATTATGACTTACACGGTCGAATGAGCTTGACAAACTTTCGAGACTTTCCGAGGTGAAAAGAATTGTCCATTTACCATTTGTGCGGAAAGGCTGAGCCGGGGAGAACGGGTGAAGGGGACTCTGGGGCAAAACGGACCAGGGTCGTTAATTTCAGATAAGACTTTTTTTAGGCCTTACAAAAATTGGTAACGATCCGTTTTGCCCCGCATTTCCTACTTTGACATAAAGCGTCGAATGAGCTTCAGAATCTTTCGAGACTTTTCGAGGTGCTAACAATTGTCTTGTTTTTAGAATCCAGCACACCGGAACGGGTCAAGTTCGATCCGCGAAAGGAAACGGTTAAGATCTTGGACAACGTGTTTTGAGCACGCCGGACATCCGGCGGAAATTCTGTTTTTTTTTCGTCTCATCGCACACAGAAGCACAAGTATCGCGAAGAAAGAGAAAACTACGCGGGATCGCTTTTAACTCTCTCTGCAGTTTACAAATGTCGATGATATACGACGTCGTTAATTTAATCCGCACATGCCCGGAGCAGCGCTCCTCGGTTCCGCCTCGTCGACGTCGTCTTTGAGTCACCAACCGCATCGGCGAGACAGGAGATTTCAAATTTTATTGTCCCGTAACCGGACATAAATAATTTCTAATGAGTTTTGTGTAAAATTTTCGTATGTAACCCTGTTAAGTCAAAATAAACAGTGTAAAACTTTGTTTACAAATTTTTTTTCGTCCTCGTCGTTTTGGGTCTTGTGTTTTTTCAGCTGACAGTTTTAATAGGTTCGTGAAATATCTCGTCGTTATTCGTCATTCACCTTGCAAGTATCTGTCCAATAAAAAAGAATTATTTTAGAATTTTTTTCATGTCGATTTTACAATTTCTCTTTTAAGGACAAAAAATTGCGAAAAAAATGTTGGTTCTTCGTACACAAGAAATCTTAGTTAAGTGTCCAAAAGATTTTTACCGTCTGCGAACACGGCAAGTTGTAATTCTTGTTTACAAATTTTTCTTCTTTGTCCTCTTCTGAAAGAACACAAGACTTCGTTGAGTCTTGTGTTCTTTCAGAAGACGGTTTTTTTACGTTCGTGAAATATTCCGTCGTTATTTGTCATTCACCTTACAGGTGAATCTGCCCAGTAAAAAATAATTATTAAAAAAATTTGTTCATATCAATTTTCCAATTTCTTTTTCAACTACAACAAATCTGCCCAGCAAACAATAATTATTTTACATTTTTTTCATGTCAATTTTCCATTTTCGCTTTCAACTACAACAAATCTGCCCAGTACAAAAGAATTGTTTTACATTTTTTTCCATATCAATTTTACAATTTCTCTTTTAACGACAAAAAAATTACAAAAAAGAACATTGATTCTTCGTCGACAAGAAATCTCTGTCGAGTGTCCAAAAGATTTTTCCCGTCTGCATACACGGCAAGTAGTAATTTTTGTTTACAAATTTTTCTTCGTCCTCGTCGTTGAGTTTTTTTTTTTTTTTTTTTTTTTTTTTTTTTTTTTTTTTTTTTTTTTTTTTATTTTTTTTTTTTTTTTCGTCGTTATTCGTCATTCACCTTATAGGTGAATCTGCCCAGTAAAAAAAATTATGATTTAAAATTTTTTCCCTATCAATTTTCCAATTCCTCTTTCAACAACAAAAACTTGCAAAAAACTCTTGGTCCTTCGTGGACAAGAAATCTCTGTCAAGTGTCCAAAAGATGTTTCCCGTCTGCAAATACGGCGAGTACAAGAACTTCTGACCGGTCAACGTTCACTATTTCCCCGTTTGAATCCGCTCCGTCAAACGAGGTTGGCACTACTTTCGATATTCGATGATCGACTTCGACGTTTCGACTCATCATAATCTCCGAAAGAGATCGCTGCCGTAGCGCCGTTCTCCATCTTTCTGCGCGAGGCCCGCTCGTGATTGTGCAGAAAATTTCGTATCTCCAGTTTCCTTAATCTAATAACTCAAACAAATAGATATTTCCATCCCCGCGATAAAAGAAAGTGTCTCGAAATAATTCCAACAAATCCATCGTCAGCCCCGCCAGCGATTCTCGGCTAGTTCCGCGTAAGTTTTCGACCTCTCGAAAGCACGAGGCCCACTCGCGATTGTGCAGAACATTCTGTGTCTCCACACCCGGAAAAAAAATTTATTTGACGGCCACCGTTTATTATGTAAAATATTTATTTGATTTAAATAAATATTTATTTTAATTAAGTAAGTCGTTACTTAAATGAAATAAATACTTAATGAAATCAAATAAATATTTTACTTAATCTTAATAAACGGTGGCCGTCAACATTTTTTTTTCTGGGTGCAGTTTCCTTAAGGAGGGAGTTTCGCTGCGCGCTGACTTCGCAGAAGTTCGACAACAATAAGAGAAAATTGGAAGTACTTCTTGATGGTGTAAAAATCTGAAAAAAAATCATGTATACTAAAGGTACTGAGAAGATTAATTTTGCATAATAATAATTGCAAAATGTTATTA
>JAPYZD010003764.1:0-12422 GCA_030522725.1 Ichneumoninae sp. B BG-2022a
TTCTTTTTTTTTTTTTTTTTTTTTTTTTTTTTTTTTTTTTTTTTTTTTAATGGAATGATCTCAACGAATGCTCTCGACCACATATTTTCATGTACTCGCACTCTCCGCAGTCCAATTTAACGCAGTATGTAAATAAAATGCTGTGTTATACACACTTTTTTTTACATTATTTATTTACTCACGCCGATTCGTATATTTATGGTACCGTTTATAGTGCCGTTTTATAATTATATGGATATATATATATATAGATTTTTTAAGTCTTGCAATTATTCTGTTTTCTTTTTTTTTTAAATGGAACGACCTCAACGAGCGCTGTGGACCACATATTTTCATGTACTCACACTCTCCATAGCCCAAAATGTCGTATGTAAATAAAACGCCGTATAAAGCACACTTTTTTATTACAAGATTTTTTTATACTCGCCGTTCCGTATATTTATGGTGAAGCGTCGCTTTATAACTATACGGATATAGATATAAAGATTTTTGAATTCTTGCAATTATTCTGTTTTTTTTTTTTTTTTGTACATATTAAATATATCTGGACTACATATTTTCGTGTGCTCGCACTCTCCACAGCCAAATACGCTGTATGTAAATAAAATGCCATATAAAGCACATTTTTTTATTGCAATATTTTTTATACTCGCCGTTTCGTATATTTATAGTGCAGCGCCGCTTTATAACTATACGGATATAGATATACAGATTTTCAACTCTTGCAATTATGCTGTTTGTTTGTTTTTCTTTTTTTTTTCTTTTTAATGTAACGATCTCGACGAACGTTCCGGGCCACATATTTTCATGTACTTGCAGGCTCTGGGCGCGAATCCGGCAGCTGCCTTGTTTTACAGTCAAACGGCAGTTCAAGAAAGCATTCAAGAACCGCACATGCGGGTTCGTTACGAGAGTCAGTTAATTAAGCGTGCTTATCGCGAAGGCCCAGCGCGGCCGCGAAACGCGAAACTCCGAGATGACAATTTTTACCGGCTGCGTGTCTACAACGTTTCTCCTCAACCGCAGGTTACGCGAACGCTTGTAGGCCGGAAACAAAAAATAAAAAAGAACGCGTATTAGCGATCTTGAGAAAAAAAAATTTTATACAACTCACGCTCGGTTGCAACTTTGCGGTTGCATTTAAAACGGTGGGGGAGACACAAAAGATGCGGACCGGCAGAGGGCAAGAGCGACTCGCCTAATACCAACAGCGCCCAAAGCGATCGCGGCGAGGGAACGCGCGCGCACGAGGCGGACAAAATATATGCGATCTAATCGCTTCATCCCGATGTATTGATGGATCGGCTATGAAATTAATTAATATAAATCCGGCGCGTTGTCACGAGTGATTTATGCGACGGTGATAAATCAACGAGTTTTCAATTCGGGTAATCCAACGTCTTGGTCTCACATCGCTGTTGACAAATCGGAATTAAAGAAAAAAAAAGACAAATTGTCAAAAGTTCGGCGACACGGGGAGTTCGGATGAATAAAGATGTAACGGAGTTTGTAGGCGAAAGAGTCTCTTCGAGATGTGTCGAATGCGTTGTTGTGCGAATGGTTTCACCGGCGAGTCGCCTCTAATCGACGAAACTCTCGCGGAGGAGTTTCGGTTTGATGCACAGTAGGGGTGGGCGATGTTATAAAAATTATCGAAGGTAAAAATAATCGGTTACAAATAGAATCGGTGTTTTATATTTTATAAATATATTTTATAAACATTTTTATTTTTGTAAAAACGTCGATAATAATGGATGCATGGTTCGGCGGAAAAAAAACGCGCAGTAATTTATAAATGTACAAGAAACGAACGTACATTATTATTATAATTATTGTATCAATATTTAATGCTGGTTTTCTCTTTCCAAAATGTTCCCAACTTTTTTTTCCAAGGTTTCCTTTTATGTACTTTTTACTTATTTATAAAAGGCTCGGCGTGAATTTATAAATGTGTACGAAACGAAAGTACATTATTATTATAATTATTGTATTAATGTTTAATGCTGGTTTTCTCTTTCCAAAATCTTCCTAACTTTTTTTTCAAGGTTTCCTTTTATGTAGTTTTTTTTTATTTATGGAAGGTTCGGCGACAATTTTTTTTTTCCTGACCAATTTTGAGATTCCCTGACTTTTCCCGGATTCCCAGACGAAGTTCTTTTTCCCGGTTTTACCGGTTTCTTTTGACCGCGGCCAACGTGCACTACCACATGGGCGGACCGACCTCTGCTACCGCGAAAACGAACTCACTGATGAATATCGAACGATTTATTTACATCCTTTCACCTATCGCCTCGTATAAGGTCGTAGCTGTAATTCTATATCTTCATTTACCTATCTGTATCGAGTTACCATTTTTCCTCCCGTAACTCGTACCCGTCCTTGCCGCCTGAACGACTCTCGCTCTATCGCTCGGTCTTATTATTCATTACGACGAATTACTCGCCCGAATTGATCTTTTCAACCTCTCGGGTGTAGCGGCATCGGAGACTTTGGCGGCTGTCCGACTCTATTTTACATCTACATAGAAGATCTTCCGACCGCTCTCGGGACTCTTCGTTCGATCTACTTTTTTTTGCATTTTAAGGTGGTTCTTGCGATGCGTGCCAGTCAAATGACGGACTATCTCAAAAATTTCGTAAATCGTCAAGTAATTTTTTTTTATATCCGATAAATTACAGTGCATTAAAAAAGCAGTCGTAGATATTTAGTAATAGAAAACAAAATCAATTGTATTGGAAATAGCAAATTATAAAGGTTGATTTGACTCGGGTTTAACGCGTAACGCCGCTGTTTGGAAATTATTTATTAATTTCAATTATAATTACTCTCGACATTTTCGGTTTTTTTGTTATTTTTTATTTTATATTGAATTGTGAATTTCTAAGAAATCCATACCACCTTTCATATTGCACGAAAATTCAATGTAGACACTTTATTTTTAGTATTACACTTTACTTTGGTTAGGTTCTCAGAAAAGCCTATGCATAAAACCTCATTTTCCGTATTAATTTTGTTGAAAAATAATTCGACCACCAATCCTGAATCTTCAGGATGACTTTATCTACAATTTTACAAAAATTATGTAAAAGGGGAATTTTCTTTCCCGTTTATACAAATAAATACAAATACAAAAAATTGAACCGCCGCAGTTCAGAAAGGTGAATTCGAAAGGACGGCCGCAAGACGCAGATATTGACCGTAATATGTCGATGTATGCGTGATCGGACATAAGTACCCGTAAGATTGACTAAACGAACGAGTTCATTTTTTCCCCCCATCAATACCAAAGTTATTTATTTGCAGAGAGGTTTCGAATTTGATTCGATCGCTACACCAATCATTGTGTTAATTGCGTTTATAAGCGTGTAAAGTCCTTCGGCTCGATGCGTAACGAACCAATACCTTCCCCGATGACTCTGCAGCTTTTTTTTTAACACGCGCACCTATATCCTCCAGACATTGTGTAGCGTCGTAGGGGGGCCGACTGTACCTACGCTTGCCAGCTGCTATTCAGCCGAACGCTTTTCAGTACGAATAGCTATACAGTAAGAAGCGCGGTCCACGCACCAACGTTGGGACCTTTTACGATTATCTCCCCGAGCGAACCCGACGCAGGACAATTACTTCCTCCCCCTGTTCCCGTCCGCGCGAATGCGAGATGAAGACAGCGAACGGGAGATGCATGCGCGATTATTCCTCGTACCGAAACCGCTCCCAAGATGCGGGGAGTGAATTGGTAATGCACCTTGAGACGTCTTTTTGGTTGTTTTTATTGTAACAAAATATCGGGCCTATTGCCAATTCGGAACTGAGCCCCGTACATTTTTCTCGAACTCCTACTTACCGAGACAATATATTACTCGCGAAGTATCGTGCAGTAAAATCACTTTGCAACGGCGATGAACCGAAAACGCAGCATAAACGAGAGTACGTACGCTCGCGGCCGAGTAGACTGTTATTACGGGGCAGTAAAAACTCAACAGTGTTTTCACTTCGGGTAAGTCGGGTATCTCATTGCGAACCATACCTCGGTTAATTCACAGTTATCCGCACTCCTGGAAGCGGGTGAACGACCTCGTTTAGGAAGCAATGTGTCTCAATGACGAGGTCGATTATCCCTTTTACATTATTAATGTCGGGGCGCGAATTGTGGAGTGCGGAAAAGATTGTTGTGCGGTTGAGGTGAATGTCCCAGTGATCACGAGTACACCGATAGTTCGTCAGTGTGCTTTTTTTTGTACTGGGAAAATCTATGTTTAAAACGCATAACTGACCGTCATTGGCGTATCCACTTATTGCTTATGATGTACATGTTTATGTTTATTGATTTGGCACATTTACATCTCTACCACTCACAACTACTACACTGAAAAAAAAATTTGTTTGCGGGCTGCCGAAGAAAAAAATGTTTGTTTCAATTCTACTATCAATTCTTACGATTCCATATGATATTGAAACAACGTCAGCAAGACTGTCAAGGTGACATGTTATCGTTTCAATTCGGTATGAAATTGTACGAATTCAGAGTAGAATTGAAACAATGTTTTTACTTCATTGGCGCCCGCAAGCAAATTTTACTTGATTCAATGATATTTTTTTTTATGTGTATAAAACATCTCTCCCCAAACAACTCTACCAGGTAATAACTCTATCAAAAAAGACAGCTCTACCAAATCTACCACGTAACAACTCTACCAGAAAATATCTCTAGCGCATATGAACTCTACCAGACTTGAAATAAAACTCTACCGGAATACAAGGCTAGACAATACCCTTGTATTCCGGTAGAGTTTTATTTTGATTCTAGTAGTTTTTTTGTAATTTCTGGTATATATTTTGGTAGAATTCTAATACGATAGAGTTGTGCGTGATAGAAATGTAAATGTGTCATTAATTACGGGACAAGCCCTTTTACATTACACAGTACACTTGAGTAAAGGTTGATAAGATCGTATAAACTTAGAAAAAACAACAAGTAGAGTTTTTCGTACATGGTGACATAATAAATCAGGATAGAGTTGACATTATTTACAGAACTTACAGTCTAGAGCGTAGGAGGTTGTTACGAAAGATTCCGCCCAAAAGCTTCCTCGATGGCGTGGAATTCATTCGCGTATCAAATTAGCAGCGCAACTAAGCCCAAATGCGCATAATCTGTTCTGTACGTTCCGGCTAGGAATAACTCCCTAAAAACGGACAACAAACTTCATAAAAATTTCCGTGTAATAACCCGACCGTCGATCGCAAATCCATGGTCGCAAATCACTCGAAGGGTTGATTTGCGACGACATATTCTGCACCGGCGACCAGAGCGCCGAATAGCTACAAAGTCGTTCCTGAGCTGCTTTCGATTAGGCGTTTTTTCGTTATTACAAAGTGACTGCGCATACGCATAGTCGTTTTCTGGTGCGAATTTTCACCAAAAAATGCCCATGCGCATGCGCATAGTCGTTTTCTGTTGCGAATTTTCACCAAAAAATTACCATGCGCATGCGCTCGATCGGTTTTTGGTGGAAATTCGTACCACAAAACGATTGTGCGCATGCGCACACAGAAAAAAAGAAATCATTGAATCAAGTAAAATTTGCTTGCGGGCTGCCAATGAATTAAAAACGTTGTTTCAATTTTACTCTGAATTCGTACAATTTCATATCGGATTGAAACGATAACATGTCACCTTGAAAGTCTTGCTGTCGTTGTTTTAATATCATATGGAATTGTAAGAATTGGAAGTAGAATTGAAACAAACATTTTTTTCTTCGGCAGCCCGCAAGCAATTTTTTTTTTCAGTGCACCATCATTATAACGGCAAATCGAAAGCCCCTCGGATCGCCATGCCGAAGGGTTGACTATCGAGAACAGATGTCTGCATTGCCGACCAGGGCGCCGAATGAAGCGCGTGCCCTGGAAGCTGCGTCACGAATTCTATACAAAATCGATGACTCGATGACTGTAAAGACTCCGAGTTCCATCCGAGCCGCATGTCGTCGAAGGTGCAACGAAGCGTCAGAACAAAAAGGAGAATCCAGAGAGCGCCGGATGATCTGACGAAGGGGTCCAAACACTCGTCGAGAGTGGCGTCGGACTCGCCCTACCGAAAACCCGTCGCGAGTGTCCCAGCGTCCCGAGGCGACCGATCGGGTCAACGAGGAGCGCGCGGAGAGAAGAAGCGGAAAGAGGGAGCGAGGCAGCTTTCCCCAAAGAATCCAGCTCGTCGTTTGTCGGGTCGAACGGGATGCGCGCCGAGCGTCGCTCGGCGCGATGAAGTCTCTTCGTGTAAAGCGATCTACGGAGGGTTTCACTCGGCGGCACGATATTTCGGATAAAAGCGGAGGAAGAAGCCGGGCGAGCGAGACGTC
Source organism: Ichneumoninae sp. B BG-2022a (assembly GCA_030522725.1). Classification (NCBI taxonomy): domain Eukaryota; kingdom Metazoa; phylum Arthropoda; class Insecta; order Hymenoptera; family Ichneumonidae; species Ichneumoninae sp. B BG-2022a. Next base: position 6,360 of record JAPYZD010003764.1, read on the forward strand.
GGGCAAACCGAGTAAAAAGTAACCCGAAGATGGAGGCACGCGAGGACGAAGGAGGCGGAGGCGTGGAAGGATAGGGAAGCGAGGAGAGAAGATGAAAAAGGAGAGACAGGAGAGACGTAAAGAATTTTGTCGGGGGTCCGAAGAATCGTGAGGTACGACGGGCCAATCGGGAGCGGTGCCGAGATTCGTGGCGAATCCCGTGGGGCGGGTAGTGGTGGGATGGAAGGGGTGGGCGCTTTTCGGCGGTAAAGTTCGGGACTTCTTACACACGCATGCGCCTGCATGCACGGCGAGCGAGCGAGGGCCGCAGGGCGAAGAGTGTTCGCTCCGCAGGACCGCGACGCTGCTCTACGGAGGGACAATGTTAAAATGTGTGCAAAAGCGAACTCTGAGAGCCCTTGCGAGAACACGTGTGCGTTCCCTTGTGTTTCGCTCGTCCCGAGAGAGAAAGATACGTATCCGCAGCGTCGTGTTCGCATAATACGACGGTAGGAGACCACGGCGCGCCGTGGACCGGGGGGGCTCTTGTGGAGCTGATGCTGAGGTCTGGTCCGCCGTCTACCAACACATAGCACCGATTCGGCGTAGGTATCCGAGAGAGGAGAGGGGGGGGGGGCGGCGAGGAGTTTTCGTTCGGGTTTTGAAGTGGGCCAGAGGCCCAGCGGCAAAACGCGTCAGATATATCATTATCTCAGCCTCACTGTTGCTATGCAATTAGACTCCGTTAATCGCCCGCCAACTCCCCCTACCGTCAGAACTGCCATACCCAAACACTACGGGCGCTTCGCCGCGAGGAGGCTCTGCGCGCGCACACGCCCGCTCCCGATCTTTCTTTCGCGAGAGTCCGTTGCGAGCTCTAGCTAGCCGTTCGTCTAGGCGCCCCCTCTACTCTTTCTTTTTTTCTCTGCGTTAGGAGCTCCCGACCGATGCACACAATCCTCTCGTCTCCTCCTCGCTCGTTCGTTCTCGGGCCGCTCACGCTGGCTCGGAGACACGAGGGAAAGAGCGAAAGGAGAGGACAACGCCGTTCCCGCTCACTCGAGAGACACACGAGCGATAGACTCGACCGCTGGCTTCACGACCAACGAAGACGCAGCAACAACAACAACACGGCCCGAGAGCACGTGGATAGAAACACTCGTCGCTCGGACGATCGTTCCGACTGTCTCTCTACTCGACTCCTCTCTGATACCCTGTCCACTTGCTCATGATACACCTCTTCATCTTCGACTTTCGCAGCACGTTCGATTTCGCCACGCGGCCTCGAGTGCTTAGGTGATTCTTTCTTTCTTCTTTTTTTCTTCTTTTTTACGGGAGCGAGAATTTACATGGCATCATTGTGCGCGCGATGCGAAGTGAAAAAGAGAAAACAGATTCCCGCCTGTACGTAACACGTGACGGAGACGCCCGCGCGGCCAATCGCCGCGGTACAAGGACGGCCGGAGGTCGCTCTCGCCGGGACACTTCCTTCGCGTTCATTAAGCTTTGTTTGACCTTGAAGATTGATCGGAGAGAGGAGAGCGAGATCGGAGAAATGCCAGCGGGCGCGCGCTGAGAAACGCGGGAAACCGATGTGGCGCGAAGACGCGCGTTGTGTCTGTCGAGATAGTTTTTGTTTCACAGAAAAATCGGAAAACATTCGGTGGGGAATTTTATGATTTTGTAATGGAAAAAGGCATTGCCCGTTGATAAATAAATAAATACATAAATAAATAAATAATTGTGACGAGAGTGTGAGAGGATCTTACGATTCATGTGAGTACGAGAAGACCCGTAGCGAAATATAGAATTCACAAATCGCTGATGTAACACGTGGTCTCCCCTGTTGCTATGCGGAGAGTCGGGCCAACTGTATTGAGAACGACGACCCGAATGATTTTCGGTCCTCATCACCCGAAACCTCTGAGAGAAATCTCATCCGACGAAAACAACGTACCGCCTCGCGGGTATTCGTCGATTTTTCGGACTAATCGTCATTGTGTCCATTAATCAAAAGAATTTCGAAAGGTGCTCGGGTTAGTGGGAGGTGCGTACGAGTAGCCGGAACGAGCGGGCTGAAAAAAACTCACTGTACTCTGTTGCGGCCTCGGACTGCCGCAGCGCGGATGACGAATTCCCGAGATACGGACGCGGCTGACCGGAAGTCCGATCATCTTTTCTTCCGGGAACTCGATCCGAGCGTCAAGAAGCTGTGAGCGTGATAGGTGCGCGAATACAACGTGACGGGCTATGAAACAAATATTGTATTTGTATCACGGTGAAATTCAAGTTTAGGACCGAATTTTAAGACATTAGTTTGACCTTGAGATCAAACTTAAAACCAAACTTACAATCAAACGTAAGTCCGAACTCAAGATAAAACTTAGGTCGGAAATTAAGATAAAACTTAGGTCTGAACTTAAGAAAAAACTTGGGTCCGAACTTAAGATAAAACTTAGGTCCGAACTTAAGATAAAACTTACGTCCGAACTTAAGATAAAACTAAGGTCCGACCTTAAGATCAAACTTAAGCACGCAATGAAGTTCGGGCCAAACTTCGATTTCGAATCTTAAAATTTGACCCTTAGAGTCTTTACCGCGAGAAGGTCGCGTGACCTTCTCGTTTCACGCGAAGCAACTCGTGCGTCACGTCGCCCACGCTTCATCAGAACTCCCACCAGAAGCGAGACGAATGCCAAGTAAACGCGAGAGGTGTAAATGAAAAGGCGTTGTACGCCTCTGTGTAACTTTTGTCACGGCTTCTGGTACGCGGCCCGCCTATCGTCGAGATATTCCGCGCGTCTATTCGGTAACGAGTCGGCTATTAGCGTTCAATCGTGACTTATAAAAACGGACGTTTGGTCATTCATTCGAATTGCTAAGTACTACGAGCCGGCCCATCGAGCGTCCTCTCCTTCGCTCAGTCACTCGCGTCTCTCGGCACCGTACAACGTGCCACACAGAGCCTGCGTCGCGTTAGAACAGAATACACCAGCGGCCAATCTACGACGATTGTTGTTATTATTTTCATTCGCAAGCGGCCATCTTTGATTCCCGACGACTTACTCATACCTCAGCTAGCTGAGCCTTTCACGAGTGGTCCAAGATTTTTCGACTAGGATGCAGGATTTCGTCGATGACGTTTTTGCTCCGCCGATCCGCCAAGGACTCTCGCGTCTCCTGCGCATGCGCACTAATTTATCTCGCGCTCGTTCTCCGTCATTCGCGGAGCGGCAGCGCCGAAGATCGCGCTGCTAAGCGCCTCGGGGCCACGCGTCGTCTATTATACATTATTCAACGCCGCCGAGACCGCTGCTACTACCGAAAACTTCTCGTTGCGAATTCAGTACGATGCACCGTGGCCGGGTAGCAACAGGCGGCTTCGACATCGACGGTTAAACACAACCGATGCTTTCACGTCGGGCCGAGCCGTCGTCCCTCTAAAGCAGAAGGATATCTGTACAATAAAGAGAATCGGGTCCTGTGACGACCCGGTTCCTATAAAGATCATGGTCCTGTCTCAACCTACTTTTATCGTTGGCGAGCGAATTCGGTTAATCGACTTCGCATCGTTGCCACGAAATTCTCCGACTGGAAGACTTTTCTCGGAAGACTTGCTCTGGAAATGCAACATTTCCAGAGCAAATGTTGCATTTTTCCAGTCCATCGATTAGGGTGGGAAAGGACTAAATTGTCGGAGTACGGTAAAATATAATGTATAATGATTATTAATATATTAGACTCAGTTCACCATATTAAAAGTTCCCGACGAAAATAATATCATGAGATGGTCATATATATTCATATAAATATACCTACAATACGCAGCTTGCAACAAAAGTCTTAAAACACGAATGAAATAGAGAAAAATGTATAATCATTTTTAAACAAATTTTTTGTAAAATATACTGTTACACACATTACACGAAATATGAAATTTTATCTGAGCTGTAAAATATTATAAAAATGTAACAGGGCTCGTCCCGTAAATAAAATAAGTAAATAAGTTTAAATAATCTAAATAATTTAATATATAATGAAACAGAGTTCGATTTAATGAAATGTTATATGTTGATATAAAATATATAGATTTTTTACACTGTTTTTCTTTTGAAATTGATAGATTTGAGTAGTTATAGTTATAAGACACATTTTGTGTTTGAATTCTGGCCAAGGAGAAATCCGTTAATAAACAAATTATAATGTAAAACAAAACAATTATAATATAAAATATGCTGTATATAGTCGAAAAGTTTGCTGAAGAAAAAGATGTAGACGTCGTACAGCACGATTCAAAAAACTTCCAGGGTTTGACAAAAATTCCATGACTTTTCCCCGACTTTTTCAACTCGCAACAAAAATCCGCCAACTTTTCACGGTTTTTCCAGATCCGTCGTAACCATCTTTCGTCAAAAAATGTCTTACAAAAAAAAATCTAATAAGTACGATTATTCATCCACGGGTCGAATTCATGGTCGAGTGAAATCAAATTCATTAGTCGGTTCGGTGAATGCTCAGGTATATTAATTAAACTTTTTTTCCGATCGAGGAAAGTTTCGTGTAATAAATCTTAAGATCGCGGTCTCCTTCCGCGCTATTTGGCACCTAGGACCTTTTTCCCAGAAATTATACCTACGGCGGGCAGTGCGGTCACAAAGGAGATGACAGCTGGATTAGCCGCGAATCGACCCTACACTCTCTAAGGTCCGACTGTCGCAACGTTTTTTCGCCGAATCGGGCGTAACGTCCGCGGCGCTGTGGCTATTAGTATTTAAATTAGCGGTACCCTTTTATCCGTACCGCCCGGTGAAAAGGTAGTTCGGGCCGAAGGCGCGAATCGTTATTACACAGTGTGTTTATTTACCTCGGCCGGATATGCTTTTCGATTCGAGGCGCAGATACGTACGGTCGAACAGCCTCGGGCACGTACGTTACTTGTCGCACGGTGAAATCCACGGCGCTCCGCGCGGGACATGCAAGAATGGTCATGAATACAAGTATCACTAAAAGTGATCGCTATACGTGACACGAGGCGAACGAGTAGCGATGCATTGGTTCAACACACATCGAACATTTGTTTTAGTTTTTTACCGTTTTTTTTAACTCGTTGTTCGCGAATCCGTCGCATATTTTATGGGCACCGAATATCACGAAAATAGTCGAATAGAAGGAAAACTGTGGGGATCGCGAGAAGCATTCCGGTCAGTCGGGTCGTCCGTGCGCCTCGGATCTTTACGACGGACAGAGGGTCGTCGCTAATCCGAAGAAACGGTACACCCAGCATACAGCGCTACTACAATGCTCTTGGACTAAATCCCGGTGCGTAAAAATAAAAGATTCCGGACGAGGATTTACGACGCTCCGTGGAACGGTCGTTCGGGTCACATAATCAGCGTCATCGAAACATTGAGCGGGAACCTGTGCCTTGTTCTCGAGAGTGCACTACAGCGCCGGGAAGGATGCTTAAGGTGGGGCTGAAGATCGACGTTACCTCAAAATATTTTGAAACCATTTTTCGCCGAAAGGACTTTATAAAATAAAAAGAAAATTGCGCAATTCGTTTTTTATTTTATAGAATTATTTCCGAGAAAAATGGATACAAAATTGGGCTGAAGATCAACGTTACTTCAAAATATTTTGAGACCTTTTTTCGCCGAAAGGGCTTAGTAAAATAAAAAGAAAATTGCGCAATACGTTTTTTTATTTTATGGAATTGGTTCCGAGAAAAATGGATACAAAATTTTGGCGCTGTCTCTCTGGCACTCATAGCGGTTAAACTTAGCTTAAGGTGAAGTGAAAGTCACGTGACGGAGTCAGGAGTGTGAGAGAGCAACAGAGAACGTGTTTCACTTCACCTTAAGGTAGTACTAGCGCAATGACTGACGCCGCCTAACTTCGAGAGAAAAAAGACAAAGATTACAAACACTTCTCGATGAGAAAAAACTCTGAAAAAATTCTAGCATATAAAAGGTGCTGAAAAGATTATTTATGCATAATAATAATTTCAGAATGTTCATAACAAATTACTGAAAAAAAAAATTGTGCAACAAATTACCCGGCAACCAAATTTTTTTTATTACGAAA
>JAPYZD010003765.1:0-12421 GCA_030522725.1 Ichneumoninae sp. B BG-2022a
AATATATATTCTAAATATACGTTAAGATGTATTCATTGCATACTTCAAATATATTTTAACATGCAATCAATGTCTATTACGTTTAAATGTTAACATATACCTAACATATACGAGAAATACATTTAACATGTATGCTGAATATATGTCATATGTAACTTGTATGTGTTGTCGTCGAATATAAATACATATGTATTTTGCATATATTTAATGTATATACAAAATATATCAACGCATATATACAAAAAGGGAGGTGTATGTTAAATATATATGAATACATACCAAATATATTCATATATATTTCACATATAAATTAAATATATAAATTTCCGTGTGGGAAGCGCTCCAGTATCCGGAACAGGGGGCATTCAAGCCGGCATTGGCCGAGCCGTAGTCTCACTCAACCTCAGTCCATGCAATGGTACCAACGAGTCTGTCCAATGCTCCGCGATTGTGTTCACAAAGTTAACCTCCAGTCGTTCACCGCCTCTTGAAGTGACCGGTCGTATTTATCTTGTATTCCCGAGACGTACGGTAGTTGTGTGGCAGTGTTCGGTGCGTGTTATGGCAACAATCCCGGCTACGACTACTATACCTTCAAGTACTCGAGCACGACATACGAAAGCAGCGGAGACAGACTCTGGGTAAAACCAGGAACACCAAACCCGATGTCCTACTCGTCGGAGATCTCTGACTACAGGGATAATCCAATAGCAAAAAAGACGGCAACCAACCAGAGTTATGCTATAGCCGCCTTAAAAGATACTTTTCCAACGAAAGAGCAAGCCATCATCCTGGACTCTATCAATGGGGTCCCACTCAAGGAATACGTAGCGCTATCGGCTCACTGACTAACCCAAAACTAATTGAATTCGCCTCGAGAATTTCGAATAACCGCGTGTGCGTCTATGTAGACTCTAAGCAGACCGCCGACGACCTCATCGACACACACAAACAAGTAATCGTAAACAACACAGTGCTCCAAATTCGGCCACTAATCTCACGACACAAGAGGATTATTCTATCTAACGTGTGCCCAATAATTCCCCACCAAGTAATCGAAAACATCTTCGCAAATTTAAAAGTCAACCTCGCTTCACCGATTACATTCATCCGAGAAGGACTGTCCGAGCCAGGGCTGTCCCACGTGCTTAGTTTCCGCAGGCAGGTATTCATACACCCCGAAGATGAAAAAAAGCTTCCTGAGTCAATCCAAGTACATTACGAGGACACTAGCTACTGGATTTACATCTCTGGAGAATCAGCATCGTGCTATATATGCAAGCTTGACGGGCACATCGCAAGAAACTGTCCGCAAAATCCTGTCCAACAACCAACGCCTTCGATACCCCAAAATCCTCAAGACGCAACAAACGCGGGATTCCCTGCGCTTCAGACCAAACGAAACCACGCAATCCGGAAGCCATCAGTCGGCTCAGTCTTACTGGACCTACCGCCCCCGCCGGTTAAGCGTACACTTTCGGGCTCCGCATCCTCATTAGCTTCGGCCACAAGTATGGATGAGCCAGAGAATCTATCGGGTAGAAAAGACCTCACAGCTTCCGATTGCATGAGCGTAGCGGCAGAAGAAGAAACATCATCAAGAACGAGCGAAAGAGTAAAGAAAAAGTCCAAAACCTCAAATAAACCTACGGAAAAGGAAATCGCAGACGAGCCCGATTCACTGGCTCAAGTCGAGGTGGCCATCAATGATAACCCCGCAGACTTCCCACTGAATTTCGCACAGCTCAAAAGCTTTCTCGACAGATCACTGGTCGCACCCTGCCCCGAAGAATTAGCAAAAGACTACACACGGATATCGGAAGTCTAGCACAAACGCTGAGAACCATATACCCGTACATAGGCGACAGGGTAACAAAAGCAAGATGTACGCGCATCATTAACAAGCTCGACAAATATCTCGAGTCTGTAGAAAAATAAAGTGAGACTCGGCTCACTTTATTTAATTTAAACTTAACTCTCCAACTCTCAACAACAACAGCCTCATCAATATCAACAACGAATATATGGACTGCATACAGTGGAATCTCAACGGATTCTATCCTCGCTTTGAGCAATTACAATTACTCATTAAAAAAACACTGCCCATCGGTTATATATGCCTTCAAGAAATCTATAATATGCCTTCAAGAAACCTATAATATGCCTTCAAGAAACAAATTTTAAGCAAAATCATGTTGGTAAATTAAAAGGATTCCATTCTTACCACAAAAATCGCCACGACAGAAATCACGCAAGTGGGGGAGTCGTGACATATATTGAAAGTGGAACAACTGTTCACGAAATTCCACTCGACACTTCGCTCGAAGCGGTAGCAGTAACAGCCAACTTCCCTCAAAAGATAACAATCTGTAACATCTATATTCCAAATACCTATCCTTTTACGACAAATGAACTCATTGCTCTCACACAGCAATTACCTAAACCGTTTATAATTGTTGGAGATGTGAACAGCCACAACCCACTATGGGGCTCAGACAAAAGAGACACAAGAGGAAAAAGAATAGAAAAATGGATCGATGACACTGACCTCCTGATCCTCAACGATGGAGAACCAACGCATTTCACCGTCGCTACTGCAAAGACGAGCGCTATTGACATCAGTGCGTCCACTGCCGACATCGCCCAACATTTCAAATGGTCCACTTTAAAAGAATTACACGATAGTGACCATTTCCCAATAAAGATCAACACACTCTCCCGGCCTTCCTCGTCCCACACCGCCACTTCGAAGTAGAGAATGAAGCACGCAAACTGGGAAGGTTTCCAGAAATACATCGACAGCAATATAACAAATCTCAGGAAACCAAACCAAGAAAAACATCTCTTGTCTAATGAAATTGATGAAATAACAATCGCGCTTACAGCATTCATATTAGAGGCAACTGAAAAACAATATCCCGAAAACCACAGGGAAGCATCGACATCTACAAGTCCCTTGGTGGAATGAGGATTGTGCCGCAGCGATTAAAAAAGCCAACCACGCGTACACCGTACATAAAAGACACAACCACCTAAAAAATAAAATCGCGTTCAAAAAACGAAGAGCAGCCTCTCGAAGAATTCTCAAAGAAAATAAAAAAAAATCATGGAGAGAATACATCTCTTCTCTCAGACCAAATATGCCAATTGATCAGGCCTGGAAAAAAATAAGAAGTATGGGGGGAAAAAATTCTTTCGCCTCTTCTACACCATTTATCCTCCCTGACGGAACGACAATCTTTGAACCGCTTGATATGGCAAATAAACTAGCTGAAACTTTTGCGAATAACTCAAATAGCTCGAACTACCCAGATGAACTCCTTCGACATAAAATCGAATTTGAAGAGGAAAACCCCATATCTATCACTGACTCATCTGATCCCATTAATTTACCACTACGCCTCGATGAACTTACTTCGGTACTCCGAAATTGCTAAAATTCTAGCGCAGGTCCTGATGGCATTCCAAATATAATGCTCAAACAGCTTCCACCCAGTTGTCTCATATATATTCTAGAAGTATTTAATCTAATTTGGAAAAACGTGCATCAATAATACCGATTGGCAAGCCAGGAATGGCCGCCAGCAGTCCCGCAAATTACTGCCCAATTGCTCTCACGTGTACACTATGCAAACTCATGGAAAAAGTGATAAACAGAAGATTTATTTGGAGACTCGAACACACAAATTTCCTAAGCCCTGTACAAAATGGATTTCGGAAGTTTCACTCAACGATGGACCACCTATCAAGCTTCGAAGATCAAATTTGTAAGGCTTTCTACCACAACAATCATCTTGTCGCAGTATCTCTCGATATCAAGAAGGCTTTCGAAATGGTATGGAGACGTCGAGTTACCAAAATCCTTGAAGATCTCAAAATCAATGGACACTGTTTAGCGTTTATCGATAACTTTTTAAAAAATAGGAAAATTAACGTGAAATACAAGGAAACAATGTCCGAGACAATGGAGATCGAAAACGGAGTCCCCCAAGGCTCAGTAATTAGCGTCACTCTCTTTATCATGGCAATTAACGACATAACGCAAAACGTCATCTGTCCAGGTAAGGTTTTACTATTTGCTGACGATCTGACAATCACGTGCAGCAGTAAGAACCTCAAATCGACCGAAGGGATACTCCAAATATGCCTAAACAATCTGCAAGCATGGTCACTAAAATCGGGATTTCTGTTCTCCGAATCGAAAACTAAATGCATGACTTTCTCCCGATCACGACCATTGACTGATACAATTACCGGCCTAAAACTCAACAACACTTTATTGAAATCGGTACTGTCGCTGAAGATTCTTGGACTGACGTTCGACGCAAAGCTCTCCTGGATTCCGCACATAAACAATCTGAAAACCGAATGCAAAAGAAGAATAAACATACTAAAAACCCTCTCATCGATAAACTGGGGAGCCGACCAGCAAATCCTCCAGCTATCATACAAGGCTCTAATCAGGTCAAAGTTAGACTACGGCGCGATCATATATGGCGCGGCGAAACCCAACATTCTAAAACGTTTAAATCCCATCCAGACGATATCTCTGCGACTGGCGACAGGAGCATTCCGATCAAGCCCAAACGGAAGTGTACTGGCTGAAACCAACGAACTTCCCCTGGACATAAGAAGAGTAAAACTCATGATAAATTATGCCATCACCGGAAACTCTGCGCTAGATGAATCATCAAGACTTGACGAAAACTTCGGAAAAAATCCCCGCTTACCTAAACCCCTAAGAATTCGCCTGAAATTAGCTTCCTCAAATGAACATTTATCCCGAGTACAGAGAAACGAAGTCTCAACCCTCTTCCACCTTGGCTCCCGCACGTACCTAAAATAAATCTAAACCTCGCTGAGTACAAAAAAGCAAACACACCCTCAATAATATACCGCGCTCTAATCAACGAACTTTTACAAAACCACGAAAACTCCACCATTATTTACACCGACGGACCCAAGATAGAGGGAAATACGGGCTGCGCTATAGTATTAAATAATGAAATAAACAGTCATAAACTTCCAAGCCGACTGTCTATATTTACATGTGAAGCGTACGCAATTGAGAAAGCAGTCGACATCATCGCCGAAACATCCGGTACAAATTTCGCCGTTCTAACAGACTCCATGTCAACGCTTATAGCCATACAGGACAAATTCTCGATCACGACAGCTATACAACAAATCCAACAGAAACTTTTTACGCTCAGTACCACGAAGAATATTGAATTAATATGGATCCCAGCTCACCAGGGAATTCCAGGAAACGAGAAGGCAGATACAGCTGCTAAATCGGCGGCCATGAGCGAAACAACAACCAAGCAAGTGTCCATCTCAACAAACGAAGCCAAACGATCCACCCACCACGCTTGTATTAACTTTTGGAACGATCTATGGCGAACCACTGGAAACAGCAAACTTCATGATATCAGAGATGATGTATATAAAATAGCTCCACACCTCCAAACAAGCCGGAAAGACCAGAATACCATCACCAGACTCCGAATAAGGCACACAAATCTCACTCACAGCCACCTATTTAGCAAAGAGCCGGCGCAGGAATGCACGACATGCAAAATATCTCTAACAGTGAGACACGTCGTCATCGATTGCCCAAGATTTGAAAGGACGCGACGGAAACTTCAACTACCCACCGATCTCAAGACTTGCTTAGAGACTGCACACATATGTCAGAAAGTGTTAAAATTTCTAAAGACCGAATTACTATATGACTCTTTGTAAAAAAAAAAAAACAGGAAAAATGTAAATTCAACGTTGTCGCTCAAGACCTCGCTGTTAATGCGACGTTAAATAAAAGCTAAAAAAAAAAGTTAACCTCCAACGTGCCTCCGCGATCGCAATACTTGTCATCATGGAGGCACCTAGAAGGTCTCCAAATGCCAGATCCCGAGCCCAGCAGCAGCGAATCGATACAGCTAATTTTAGGAGCCGAAGTATATGCGAATAGCCCATTGCACAACAAACAATTTTTGGTTGGATCCTGTCTGGACCAACGAGACCAGGGAACTCAATTAATCCTGCAACAATAACGGCGCATCTCGCCTACGATAGCTCGGAGCTGCTAACCGAGCTCCGTCGTTTCTGGAAGCTCGAAGAAGTCCCAACGTGCTCCCCCCTCACCAACGAGGAAGCTGCGTGTGAACGTCACTTCGCCACGACGCATAAAAGATTACCAAAAGGGAGATATTGCGTAAAGTTACCGTTCAAAGGACCGACTCCCATCGAGATCGGCTCCTCAAATCATACAGCGGAAAATTGGTTAGCAAAACTTGAATGTAAATTGATTCGCAATCCGGAAATCATCGAACCTTACCACAACTTTATGACTGAGTATCTCCTCCTGAAACACATAGTACCTACTCTATATGTTGCTCCGGATTCGCTTCCTGCTGTCTATCTCCCTCATCACCCTGTGTTCAAGGACAGCAGCACGATGAAACTTAGGGTAGTGTTCAACGCGTCTAGCAAAACATCAAACGGGACGTCATTAAATGACCACCTCATGGTAGGCCCCAAGCTCCAGTCGGACTTGCCCTCTACCATTCTCCGCTGGTGGCAACACCAGTACGCGTTGACAGCTGATATCGCATAGATGTATCGTCAAATATTAGTCGATCCTGAAGACACGCGATATCAACAAATCCTTTGGCGATTAACTTCGGACTCTCCAATCGCTCCGTACAAACTCGTGACTGTCACCTATGGCACCGTATCAGCACCATACCTTGCGATGCGAGTCCTCAAACAACTTGCCGATGATGAGGAGAAGCAGTTCCCAAACGCCGCAAAAATTGTTCGTGACAGTTTTTATGTCGACGACGTACTGTTCGAAGCCAACGACGAAGAGACGGCGAATACTCTACGTCAAGACCTGGAGAAGCTACTGGATCGCGGAGGGTTCACGCTTCGAAAGTGGATGGCAAGTCATGCATCGCTGTTGGCAGAAATCCCGGTACTAGACCAAGAAAAAACAAAGGTCAGAATTTTTGATTCAACGGAATCCATCAAAATTCTAGGGATCGGCTGGGTACCAGAATCAGACTCCTTCTGCTTCAACGCAATCGCACCCACGCGTGCGAAAAACACGAAGAGAACGATACTCTCCATCACTGCTCAACTATTCGACCCTCTAGGATGTTTGTCACCCGTTGTAATAACCGCAAAAATCCTCATGCAGGAGCTCTGGATAGCAAAATACGACTGGGAAACGAACTCCCTCAGACAATCTCAAATCAATGGAACGACTACTGTCAACGCATCCCTCAGTAGCAATCACTCTCCATTCCTCGATGGAACCAACTCCGATCAATCGAGACGGAATGCGAGGTACACGGATTCTCCGACGCTTCAACGCGAGCATACGCAGCCGTAGTGTATTTGCGCACCGTAATTCCCGAGGCGAGTTCAGAGTCAGCCTACTCACTGCAAAGACCAAAGTCGCGCCTATCACAGCGATTAGCGTGCCTCGACTAGAACTTTGCGCAGCAGTCTTACTGGCGAAGCTCATCGAATTCGTAAAAAAATCGATGAAGATACTACAGAGTACCATCTATGCTTGGACTGACTCAAGCGTCGTCCTTGCATGGCTCAAACAGCATCCATCGGAGTGGTTGACATTTGTAGCGAACAGGGTAGCTACAATTCAACATCGGCTCCCATATGTCACATGGAAACACGTGGCCACCGCACAGAATCCGACAGATTGCACCCCTCGCGGTCTCACGCCGACTGAGCTTTGCTCGCACCCACTGTGGTGGCAAGGTCCACGGTGGCAAGGTCCACCGTGACTAAAATCCGCTCAAGGCAAATGGCCACGAACTACACCGGTTCTACCGAAAGAAACCTTCGAGAAATCGGTAAAAATAGTAAAATCACACGTCGCGGTCGACACACTTCTTCATTGGGAACTGTACAGTGATATCTCATCATGGGGCAAATTAGTGCGCGTCACTGCATACTGCAAACGTTTCATCCACCGCTGCCGACGACACAGCAACGCCATCGATCTCCGATTTTCTGGCGACGAAATTCGCACTGCGCAAACATTTTGGACAAACGATATCCAACGAGAAAAATTTCAACAACAGATCCAAGCGATACAACAAGGAATTCCTCTCCCTCGCAACTCATTGTTACGCAAGCTCACGCCATTCCTGGATGAACACGATACCCTACGTGTGGGTCGCTTGGAGCAATCACACCTCACATTCGAAGAGAAACATCCCGCAATATTACCGAAGCACCGCGTCAGTACGCTCAACGTAAGAGACGCACACTTGCGATGCCTCCACGGAGGACCACAACTAATGATCAGCCTCGCACGCCAAAATTATTGGGTAATCGGTCATCGACCGTTAGTACGAAATTTAATTCGTAACTGTGTTACGTGTGTAAGCGAACGAGCTAAGGTGCCGAATCAGATTATGGGAAATCTTCCAGGGGCGCGAGCAATCCGACATCCCGCGTTCCAGCACACCGGAATTGACTATGCCGGTCCCTTCCTTGTAAGAATGAGCAAAGGACGTGGACACAAGGCACATAAAGCCTATATGGCACTTTTCGTGTGCACGTCCACGCGAGCCCTTCATCTTGAGCTCGTCTCCGATTATACGTCAGATGCATTCCTCGCCGCGTATCGCCCTTTTATCGCACGTCGTGGGCTGCCATCCGATATATGCAGCGACAACGGAACGACATTTCAAGGCGCAGAAAAGGAATTGCAGGCTGCTTTCAAAACTGCAATCAACGACACCGATCTTGGAAATGTCGTTGCCAACGACCGAACAAATTGGCACTTCATACCGCCTGGAGCTCCGCACTTCGGGGGAATGTGGGAAGCAGGTATTAAATATGCAAAGCATCACCTGAAACGAGTTCTAGGGACCAAAACGCTCACATATGAAGAGTTAAACACACTCATGACTCAAGTTGAGGCCTGCCTAAATTTCCGACCAAACGGGCCAGCACTCACGGATCCGTGTGAGTTTGCTGTTCTCACTCCGGGACATTTTTTAATCAGTATACCTGAGCCGTCTCTCCTCAGCCTCAACGAAAATCGGTTATCGAGATGGCAGCTAGTCCAGCAAGCCCTCGAGAACTTTTGGAAACGATGGTCCAATGAATACTTTCATTCAGCAAGAAAACATCGCCGTCAGCCAGTTAGTCCTTATCAGGAACAACACGTTACCTCCAGCTAAATGGCTGCTGGGAAGGGTCACAGCAACTCGCCCGGGACCTGATTCATGCGTACGAGTAGTGTCCGATCGCACTGCTCACAGTGAGTTGAAACGGCCAATTACGCAACTCTGTCTGCTACCGGTTGCCGCTGCCGATCCTGGGGAACCGGCAACTCCACCTCTTCACACTCCTGACACCCACAATTCATCCGACTTTCAAGACTGCGAAACACTAGACCCGACATCGTTACCCAAAAATTCCGACGATTAAAAAAAAAAAAAACAAAACAAAACAAAAAAAAAACCAAAAATAACGATTTTTTTAAACCACGGGTATCCATTGATCCCTACGCGTCTTGGTGAAGTGAAATTCACACCTGCGTCAGCACAGATTCAACAGTCGCAAGTAGCTCCTAACCTTAGCAATAAGGACTCGATGTAATTGATACTCCGTGCTTTGATCAGTATCTTCACAAGAATCCAACTAAAAGACAAACCGAGAGCGCCCAGTTCCGTTCCACTCTGTCAGTGTTTCCACGGCGGGCGGTTCTGGTCAGTAGTTGAACATATATAAAAGACATTAAGCATTCCATTTTTGCGTTCAGAAGGAGCTTGTCTCCTTTTTTTTGTTTATCTCGCATAAATCACGATGGGCGGCACGTTACGCCGACGCATCACCTGATAGACAAGTAAAACCGATCTAAATTTCGTCTGACCAGTCGAGGCGGGCGGAATGTTCACGCCCAAGAGCGAGGCGGATAATAATGTCCAAATTAACACCAAGGTGGTAGCATGGCACACGCGACGCGTTCGCGAACCAATCTCTGTACGGGTGCGAGAATCAAAGGAAGAGACGAATTTCCGTTCACTACCGGCCCCCGATCAAAACAATAAAAGAGGTTCGTCCAAGGGCGGACAGCACTCCTGCTTCGATTCGTTTCTCGGGAACGACAGACTGTGCGAAACTCACATTTGTCACCTCTTCGCGGAAGTTACGACCGATAAGAATTTATTTACTTGTTATACCCATTCGAGAGTTATTCCGATAATTAAATTTCAGAATTTGAATTTTGGAGTCAATATTTAAATAAAAAATTTTAATCTCAATGGATAATTAAACCGGAGTTCAACGAAAAATTATTGCTTCATCTACAACATTCTTCAACATTAACATTCATTCATCTTCACTCACCTTCTATATTCGCGCCGTTGATTCAAAAAACTTTCACTGAAAGAAGGAAGGAAGGAGGAAGGAATTCGAAATCGACATCTTTCATCCATTTTTCGATCGTCTCGACTCAATCGCAAGTGTCATTCATTGACAATCACCGTAAGTTACCTTATCATTTAATTTCAAATTATTGTCTTCGAATGTGTTATTTTATTTTGACTTTTTTTTTGTTTGCTTATTCCTCTGAGCAATAATTAATTATTTTTAAATCATTATAGGATAATTAATAACCGATCGGGGTCTTATTAAACTGAAAGGGTGATAATAAAAAATCTGGAAGTCAAGGTCCTCGATCTTTCTTAGTGAGAACTGAAGTATAGAGCAATGAACTCGGCGGTTGGTGATAACGCTAGCCTTCAGTCAGTGGCGGGCATCATTGCGCGATCGTGAAGGGATCTTATTACCCAGCCTTGCTACGGTGTGTCACACGGAGAAAATTTTTTTTTGTCATGACAACAAACGTGCGTTTGCTGAGTTATTTTTGTTGTAACAGCAAAAAAATGTGTATTCGCAACAAACGTATTGTCCTCCCAGCAAAAATAATTTGTAATGGGGACAAATTTTATATATCACGGTAGATTTACTAATGCTGCAAACGATTTGCTAGTGTAACAAATGATTTGCTGATGTAGCAAATGATTTGCTGGTGTAGCAAATAATTTGCTGCATTTGGCCAGCGATCGGGAATCGCTTGGGTAGCTTCGTAGCTTGTCGGTGCCGGTAGAGACGTGCGTGAGGTTTAGGGGTACTAACTCGCGTCATTCGAGTTTCAGCAGGACAGCGGAGCAGTGTCGTTCGAGCAAGATAAACAATTTTTTAATATACAGTGTCTTTGTACAGTTTTATTTCTAACAATATCCGAAGTAGTTTATAGGGCATTTGAATAAAAGAAAGTTCCAAGTTAGGAATAGTGTAGGCGGTAACGTATTAGGTTTGTAGGTAGGCAGTTCGATCCCCATCCCAGGCCGTTCTTCGCGCAGCTGTAATAGGTACTTTAACTATTCGTAGTCATCCATTTTTTTTCGTCAATATTTTTATTTTTTGTTTCTATTAGCGCAGTGTATGTCTCATAAGATTTTTACTTAATATAAAAGTATGTCATTACGAAAGGAAGAGCGCAAAGGATACGAGGTTACCCGGAACCATACGCCGTTGCTGCAAGCGGCAGTAACAGCTATGCTGCTGCAGCAAATGATATTTGCTATCTGAGCAAATGATATTTGCTACCCTAGCAAATCCGACGGTAGCAAATATTTTTTGTTACCGCAACAAATACTTTTGCTGTCACTATGCTGACATACAATATTTGCTACCGTAGCGTGTGCCATGCTGTAGTAACCAAAACTTTTCTCTGCGTGCAGGGTTAAGCGAAGAATCATAATAGTTCGTACGATGTAAATACTGCGCGCTTATAATCGACTTATATTCTCTTCGGCATGCATTCTTAGCCCATCCCTGAATAAATTTGCGAAAGGTTAGATTCAGAAGGGCACTGTTCTGACAAAGCGTCACATGCAATAAACGCGTAATAGGGAGAGAAATCTCCTAGACTGTATCGGGACATACAAATAAAAGGACACCGGGTCTCCGTATTTACCACTATGTTTATTTCGACTGTTCGGCACGACGGCTTACATCCAACTGCCGAAACGCGCTTCGCACGATACAGGTGTCCAGTCGACACCTGCATAGTGCTGACTCACTTGCTCTTTCCATACGCACTCATACATACACTACAACTCCTCCCCGTTTACATTTGGGGTACTTCACTTGGGTTTTCTAGTATTACTGATAATGAGTCTTTTTGCTTCCTCATAGAGGAAGCTTTGTTTTGGTAAAAAAAAAATTTCAAGTTTTCGAAAAATTGGAAAACATGGAAAAATCACATTTAGAAAAAATGTGTGTGTGTGTGCGTGCGTGCGTGCGTGCGTGCGTGCGTGCGTGCGTGCGTGCGTGCGTGCGTGCGTGCGTGCGTGCGTGCGTGCGTGCG
>JAPYZD010003766.1:0-12419 GCA_030522725.1 Ichneumoninae sp. B BG-2022a
AAAAAAAAAAAAAAAAAAAAAAAAAAAAAAAAAAAAAAAAAAAAAAAAAAAAAAAAAAAAAAAAAAAAAAAAAAAAAAAAAAAAAAAAAAAAAAAATCTACAAAATAAAATATATCCACGATCCGCAACGAAAGTAGCGAGGGAGAAGCGAGGGGGTTTTTACGGATGGCCGAGACACGAGCCAGTGTGCTCGGCTGCGAGAGACTAAATAATTCGAGACGCCGGATCGCGAAGGTTTTACGATGCACCGAAGTAGCTTCGGTGCAGACACTGTTTCAGTGTGCTCGAGAGCTGCTCGGATACAGACACCACGTACGGAGAAAGATGGGAAAAGGCCGGAGCGAAAGAAGAGAGGAGATAATTCTTAAGCACATACAGTCCGTGTGTTATTTCAGTGATTCAAGTGGCTTTAAGGGGGGGGGGGGGGGGCCTTCTTCAGATCCGTGGGTGGGCGGACTGCGGGCTTCAATAAACATCTCAACAATGTTCCATCTATTTAATCTCGCTTTGCCCGCCTTCCTAACCCGGTTCGTGACGTCACAGCGCGTGTAACGTTTTAAACATCGTTAATGACCTTAGCGACGCTCCATCCGCTCGCGGTGTCGCACAGACCGAACGTCCAGACTTCCCGACGGCTCGAAATTTTACCCTCCGACTCACCGCAAGCGATCCGATTGTCGCGAAACCGGGTCACGTGACCCTTCCAAGTTTTTTCCACTTTTACACGCGTCGAAGAAAAAATGTTAAACGAGGCTCGAAGATAAAAAGGCTTGAAAGGAAAATATCTATAGTTATGTATTCTGGGACAGCCTTAGAAAGACGTCATGCAAATGTGGCGATGTTTTATTCAGGCCTTCGCAAAACGTACGCTGCACGGTGACTTGAACTTTTTTTTCGCACGCCTCATTGAAATATCGCAGCAATTTTTATCACATTTTTCGGAGACTGGAATTATGCGCTGTTTCTTTTTTTTTTTTTTCCTTAACGTTTTTTTCATTTTTTTTTTTTTTTTTACTTTGGATTTGAAACACCGTGCATCGAAGCTAGATTGCTGAAGATATCTGCATGAGACTAAAATTGATCAACTTGGAGAGTAAAATTCTATAAGTGAAGACATTTTTCTTTCCTAAAGCCATGGATTGAAAGAGACTTGCCGGGGGCGAAATTTCATGTAGTGCAGATATTTTTGAGGACATGAAGCTAGCGGACTCGCGAATTCTCGAAGTATCGGTGAATTATTACGAGCTCTGCGGAAGTAAACATATATTTCGAATAATTATTATATAGTCATTTGTTATCATAAAATTTTTTTTATCTTTTAAAAATTTTTTTGCTTATTTTTTTACTTTTAAAATATGCTTTGGATTTGAAGTCTCAAATTCGCGGGCTAGCGGATTCTCGAAGTGTCGGGGAATTGTCACAATCTTTGCGGAGTTACATATATTTTGACTAATTATTATATAGTTATTTGTTATCATACAATTTTTTTTTATCTTTTAAAAATTGTTTTCCTTATTTTTTACTTTTAAAATATGCTTTGGATTTGAAGTCTCAAATTCGCGGGCTAGCGGAGTCTCGAAGTGTCGGTGAATTGTCACGAGCTTTGCATATATTTTGACCAATTATTATAGTCTCGTTAGTTTTCACTTTTCAGCCCCTCCCCGCTTATCGTCGTTAGAAATGTGAATTAATTCGAATGTTGCGAATTGCAAGGATCCTGAGATAGAATGAGACTTCGCAGTCTAGACTCAACAATTACTCAGCGTCACGGAGTGGAAGTCTCGAGTCGAGTTTTGCACTTTGCACAGCGAAGTGAGAAAGAAGGGAAACCAAGCGAGCTTGAGAACCCGAAGACCGGGCGAGTAGGGAGAGGGGAGCGTCTCAGTAACGTGCACTTAATATTTACGCTCGTTTTCACGCCTACCTTGCAAAACAACAAACTATGCGCGTACAGTATACACGTTTCCGCGCGTAGATATGCACGTAGCTATACGCAGTTATTACGGACGAGGGAAATTGTAAGCGCGCGAGCGTACACGCGACGATATGCACGATGCCGGGCGGGGCAAAACGGAACACCGGGGCAAAATGGACCTGTGCGTGGAAAAAAAGATTAATATTTTTTTCGTAAAAACTCAAAAACTTAATTAAAGAAACTAAAATCAAAAAGTTATTTTCAAAAGTTAAGATTTTTTCCAAAAATTAATAATTCCTTAAAAAAATTAATGAATATTTTCAAAAATGATACTTTTTTTCAAAAATGATACTTTTTTTCATAAATTATACTTTATTCAAAAATTATACTTCTTTTCAAAAATGAAAGATTCTTAAAAAAAAAAATCCCTGGTTTTGCATTCTCGGCCGCGTTCGTGGGAACCTCGTTAATCGCTAATCTTCATATTCAGTCAGTTCTGCATCTGAGATGAAACCATTTTTTTTATCGCTCGAGAAAGTCTCACGAGAGCGGTCCGTTTTGCCCCGGTGTTCCATATCGCCCCGCGCGCCCCCAAGGTGGGACCGCGCGGCCTCATAACTTCCATATGTATATTCTCGGAGCTGGAACTTATGCCCGGGACTTTCGTATACCAATCTACCCGGCACGTTAGCGTAAATACCGAGAACAAGAGCCGCGGGTAACTCTATACGCTCGCCTATCGTATTTTGTTCGAGCCTCGTTCCTAGCACTCGGGAGCGCACTGCTTACACCTCCGTGCTGTATACTCGGGTGCGCTCATTGATCAACGAGATTAAGCGCTGTACAGCGAGAGAGCTCCGGCGAGCTTAGCGTCGATAAGCGTCCACCGAGCCTCGATAAGATAGAACGGTAATGGGTTACAAACTGTGTTCCCGTTGCCGTCCAGTCAGCGAAACTCGCTGTATCGAAGCGTGAATTTATAGACGACGATCGACCGAATGACGCGACGATGAAACTATGTGTCAATCGACGGCTCATGATATCCAATTTGTGTTTATGGCTATAAAGGGTCGAGCGATATTGCGACCCGCTCCGTCGAGAGCTCGCGGCTGCAGCGAGAAAAAAAAGTGACAGCAAAAATTGTCGATCGATTTTCGATAACATTTTTTTTTTTCATTCGTGTAATGTGGAGTGAATTTTTCTTTATCGAATAGCTCTGGTGTTGAAAAAAATTATTGATAGATTTTTATTTTTATTCCAATTTTTTTTTACTGAGTTTGTGAAAATTATTTCGGTATAACTCGGTTGGTTCGACGAAATTGTGATTGTTAGGAAAAATTTGGTGTTTAAATTATTGTCGTTAAAAGATTATTGGTAAAGTTTATTCACAGCAATTCTTTTCGAGTTATCGAGACATTTTTTTAGGTTTCTTATTTTCGTGTAATTTTTCTTGTCAAACTCGTGATGCATCGAAATTTTTACATAATTATTCCGAATACCCCGCTGCGAAGACCATAAAAGTAAAAAAAAAATCTCTGCGAGAATGAAAAATAAGATCTGTATTCACAGCTCCAACGAAATAGCGATAGTTCGGAAAAATGTTGTGATTAAATTAATATAATTACAAGATTATTGGTAAATTTGATTCACCACATTTTTTTTCGAATGATGCAGACAATTTTTATTAATTTATTATTTTCATCTAATTTCATTGTAAAATCCGTGATGCATCGAAATTTTTACATAATTATTCCGAATACCCCGCTGCGAAGACCATAAAAGTAAAAAAAAAATCTCTGCGAGAATAAAAAAAAAAAAATGATCGCAGTTCCGCCGAAGAGTTTTCAATGGCTCAATCGCCGTGGGCGAAAAGAGAAATGATTTTTGTATTCGCCGCGCCGAAGAGTTCTCAATGGCACAATCGTGGGGAGAAATATCGGATATTGGACGGTGGCCGAAAAGGTGTCCGGTGTGAAAGGAGGAAATGAAGCCGCGGGAGCGTCACGGACTGTTGAAAATTTCTCCATCCGGCGTTTTACAACCCTTCCGTTCGCCGCTTCGTTTTTTCCCCCTTTTTTCCCACCGCTCCTCGGTCTCCGTTCTCCTTGGTCGTTCTTCCCGTGCCGTTAAACTCGTTCACGAATCGATAACGAGAAACGGAAACAAAAAAAGAAGCGAGTAGTAAAACCACCGAACCGCCCGCACCCTTTTTCTTTCCTCGCCATACTGCACTGTTTATTGTACGTGCAGTCGTAATTCGGTATTTCGTATTGTATAATAGCCCGGCGCGAGTCCGGCGCACGGTGAATGACAAACCCGTAGCGCGGCAGTTTAGCGGTCGTTTCTTTCTACGACTTTCAATGCCCTCTCGTCCGTGGCAAAGCGAAGAAATAAATATATTTACAAAAAGAAAACAAAGAGGAGGGGCGAAGACTGGTGAATGAGGAGAGCAAGAACAAAAAACAAACTGGTCACGACTCATTAAGCGGCGCCAGTCTACAATATAGTTTACAACCCACCGCGCGTTGTACTTATTACAACCATGCGCGCACACGTATTTACTCGTATTATAGTGCCCTAAGTGTGTCCACCGCGCCCCGCAATAAACCCCTAATTACGCGCTTTCCACCGGCCCAATTACCCGACAAATTATTCCACGGAACTCGAGCTCTGGCCTCTCCGGCTTTCGTATTATTTACGATCAATTTTCATTCCCCGAGCATGCGTTCATTCGCATGCGACGCAAACCGCGCCGACGGTGCAGCTCTCCGGACTCGGCGGTCGACGCTGGAAGAGGCAGCGCGCGGCTTCGAAATTCACATTAATGCTGAAACGCTGTAATTATTATTATGGGAACAATATTTGGGAATGCTGCGAGGGAGACCGGTCGATCTTTCGCGGTTTTGTTTATATTTTTTCGAAAATTTATTTGTTTTTATTTTTTGAATATTTGTTTGTTTTTAATAAATATAAAAACATTATTTTTTTCAAATGTTTCGATTCATAAAAAAAAAGTTACGCTATAAAGTGATTGAAAAGGAAAATAGTTTTTCCGTCTTTTTCACTGGTAACAATATTTGGGAATGCTGCGAAAGAGATTGGTTCATCTTTCGCGGTTTTATTTATATTTTTTCGAAAATTTATTTGTTTTTACTTTTTGAACATTTGTTTTTAATAAATATAAAAACATAATTTTTTATAACTAACTGTTTCGATTCAGTAAAAAAAAGTTACGCTATAAAGTGATTGAAAAGGAAAATAGTTTTGCCGTCTTTTTCACTGGTAACAATATTTGGGAATGCTGCGAAGGAGATTGGTCCATCTTTCGCGGTTTTATTTACATTTTTTCGAAAATTTATTTGTTTTTACTTTTTGATCATTTGTTTTTAATAAATATAAAAACATAATTTTTTATAACTAACTGTTTCGATTCAGTAAAAAAAAGCTACGCTATAAAGTGATTGAAAAGGAAAATAGTTTTTCCGTCTTTTTCACTGGTAACAATATTTGGGAATGCTGCAAGGGAGATTGGTCCATCTTTCGCGGTTTTGTTTATATTTTTTCGAAAATTTATTTGTTTTTATTTTTTGAACATGTATTTGTTTTTAATAAATGTAAAAACATTATTTTTTGTAAGTAAATGTTTCGATTCATTAAAAAAAAGTTACGCTATAAAGTGATTGAAAAGGAAAATAGTTTTTCCGTTTTTTTCACTGGCAACGTCGTCGTGCTCTACTCAGCAGCGAAACAAAAATTTCATCGTGGCCGAAGCAATTCCGTGTTCGCTAATGAAATTTTATCTCCGTTTCTCGTATTATTTACGATCAATTTTCATTTCCCGGGTCGCATGCGACGCAAACCGCGCCGGCGGCTCGGCCGCGTCTCTCGGGACTGAGAAGTCGACGCTGAAAGAGGCTTCGTGGCTTCAACATTCAAATTTATACTGACCCAGTATAATTTTTATTTAGTATAATAACAAAATTAATTTTTGTAATTAACTTTTTTTCATTCAATTAACAAAAGCTACGTTTTAAAGCGATTTAAAAAAAAATCAGTCTTTTTTTACTGGCAACGTCGTTACCAAAATTTATTGATGTTTATTGAGTATAATAACAAAATTATTTCTTGTAATTAACTTTTTTCATTCAATACAAAGAAGCTACGTTTTAAATCGATGCAAAAAAAAAATGTTTTCAGTCTTTTTTTACTGGCTACGTCGCCACGCTCTATTTCGCAAGGAAACGAAAATTTCATCGTGGCCAAAGCAATTCCGTGTTTTGTAATGAAATTTTATTCATCGTGTTCCGGCAGTCGGAACAAGTGGAGCACGGTATTCCGGGAGCTTAGTTCCGGGCTTCTCGTGCCGCTATCTCTGGGATCAACGAAACGGGAAGCGTATTTCTTCCCCCGAAGGAGGGTTTTGGGTGGAGGGCAAGGGGGGAAGGGGGGGAGAGAAAATGGTGCATCGGAATGTCAGCCTGACAATGCCAAGAGTAGAAGTTATGAAAAAAAAAATAAGCCAGTACAGACGCGACGACGGGGAAGAAGCGGAAAAGGAAGATGAAGAGAGATGAGAAGAAGAAGAAGAAAAAGAAGATGAGCTGGCGAGGGGTGGGGGGAAAAAGTTGAGCATCGACCCCGGGCTTGACACGACCTACGAAAAAAGGTCGATGCTTGTGGACCAGCCGGAATGTTTTCTTCCACCTCTTTATTACCTTCTTCTTCTTCTTCCTCTTCGTCTTCTTCAAACACCATTCGTGAGTGGACCAACGTTTCTTTATATGTTTTTTTCGATGTATCTCGTTTCTTTTTGAGGCAGCATGAAAGATCCTTTTGTATCGAAAAAAAAAGATTTTTTTTTCGACACACGGAGGGAACGAGCGATAGCGGAGGAATGCGCGCTGCGCCTCGGAC
Organism: Ichneumoninae sp. B BG-2022a; assembly: GCA_030522725.1. Lineage (NCBI taxonomy): Eukaryota > Metazoa > Arthropoda > Insecta > Hymenoptera > Ichneumonidae > Ichneumoninae sp. B BG-2022a. Next base: position 6,830 of record JAPYZD010003766.1, read on the forward strand.
GGGACAATAAGTACCGGTGTGTCGTTCGCTCACGGTCTCAACTTTTCCTTTATACTTCGCGCCGTCTCGCGATGCGTGTTCTCTCTTTTTATTCTTATTTTTTTTTTCTTCGGGAAGTCGCGTCATACGTGGCGATTATGCCCTTTTGTGTCGAGTATCCCGCTCATGGCTCCTACCCCCAAGCGACTCCGGCCTCTCCGGCCGCTCGAGACGAAAACGCTCGGCGACGACTGCGTCCGACCCGGTCTCGGTTTCGCAATTGTGCAATCTTTTTTCTTTGACTTTTCAGAATTTCGAAATTATCTAAATTCGCCAATATTTTTTCTTCAATTCGACTTTTTTAAAGATTTTCAAATTTTTATATATTTTTTTTGTTTTTCATTTTTAGGGCATACGTACAGGCTCACGTCCAACCTGGTCTCGGACTCGCGATCGTGACTATTTATTTTCTTTTTAACACAGGATTTCAAAATGATCTAAATCGCTTTGCTTCGTCGTAGAGAAAGCTTTTTTCTTTAATTTTACATTTAGTTCTTTTTACAAATTAAAAAATAATTTCCCACTAATTAAAATGATCTAAATCCACCACTTTCCAATTTTTTTCTATAACATTTTACAATATTATTCTTTCAATGCCGTATCTTTAACTAAGATATAATAAAAATTAAGTCGACAAAAAATGAAAGAAAAAATATTTGTCAAACGTTGCCTCGCTCAACGAATCTTTCGCCGACATTTGCCGTTTCGGGTAGCCGACAGGCATCCGAATGAACAAGATGATTTCAGTACCAACTGACTAAAAAGAAAACAGATTGTGAACACATTAGAATAAAACCCATTGCGAATCGTAGGCAAAATGATTAAATCCTAATCGTATTCTGGATCGAAATTATAAGAACCGAATACATTTAACAGTTAGTACTCGGAAGACAAAAATATTTTCTATCGGAAACATTGTTTTTCTTTAGTACAATAATGTCAAGTTACTTACCAGCGATCCCTAGCGTACAACAACAATTTTACCTTTGATAACCGCAGTCGCTAGCCTTTCGAGCTAAATTCAATTTCAACCAAACACAACTTGGACCAAACACTTGGAAAATGGTAAAACAGGCGCCATTTTCCAAGATAGTTGTGTTTGCTTGAAATTGAATTTAGCTCGAAAGGCTAGCGACCGCGGGTATTAAAGTAGAATTGTTGTTGTGCGCTAGGGATCGCTGGTAAGTAAGTTGATACTATTATACTAAAAAAAAAAAATGTTTTCGATAAAAAATATTTTTATCTTCCGAGTGCTAACCGTTAAATGTATTCGGTTCTTATCATTTCGATCCCGAATACGATTGGGATTTAATGATTTTGCCTACGATCCGCAATGGGTTTTATGCTAATGTGTGCACAATCTGTTTTCTTTTTTGTCAGTTGGTACTGAAATCGTCTTCTTCATTCGGATGCCTGTCGGCTGCCCGCCGTTTCAGTTGGAGCAAAGCTTGTCGAATATTCCTGGGTCTCAGATGGTTCTGTGTGTACCTGTCTTCATCTTTCCTCGACAGTTGTATGCACAGCGCGGACGGAACGATTTCTAAGCGAAAGATGAAACGCGCTCGTCGTCGGGCGCGGCGCTGTCCATCGACCGTTTACAAGGCTCTTTGGGAATAAAGGGCTCGGGATTCGTCCGTTCTCATTCTCCTTGGCCGGGCAAAAAGAACGCGGTTGGGAGAGATAATGACGCGGCATCTCGTTCGCTCGGCTAATGTTACCACGGCCGCGTGCGCGCGAAGACCCCGTGGAGCCGAGAGACGGGTTTAGAATCTCTTTGGATCGCCCTTATGTGCCTTACCGGTCGGTTCGCTCGCGTCGCTTCCACAGAAGCTGCGGCCGAGGCTGCCACGGCTCTATAAACCTCTCCGACGACGATGACGATGACGGCGATGAATATAAGCGAACGGAACATAAGGAAGCATCCCTTGCACCGAGCTTCTTTTTTTAACGCCTTCACATAGGAAGTATGTGGAACAGCCTCGTGGAACGCGTGAATAACCTTGCGTCGGTTCCGACGTTCGTCGCGATGAAAAGATAGGCCGGCTCCTTCCGGGATTCAAGGAAAAGCAATTTTTTTTTTAATTGCGATTTTTTTTTATTGAAAAATTGTTCGATCAAATTTTCCTATTTATTTATTTTCCTATGTATTATTTTCTGCTTTATGCTTTCGAGACGACTTGAACGGTTCCGGTTATAGAAATTTCTTCCGGAGACGGAAATTATTATATGACATTTTACGACCGCACGAGGAAGACATTTTCGTAAACACATTACTGCATCGCTGGGGGGAATTGTTGTTTTTATTATTTTCGATGTGTTTATGAGTGTGACTTTTTGAGAAATTGAACCACCCAGCTGAATCCTGCACTGAGAATCCCCGTGAGAAAAATTAAGACGTGCGTCGTGGAACGGAAGTTTATGCGAGTAAACAAATTTCAGATAACCCGTTCAGCGAATTCTTCGTAAGTTGGGTTCCTCGTACGGAACGATCGCTTAAGGTAGTACTGGCGCAATGACTGACGCCGCCTAAGTCTGAGATGAATAAAAGAGAATTACAAACACTTCTCGATCGGATAAAAATCTGAAAAAAATCAAGCTTGTGGAAGATGCTGATAAGATTGTTCGTCCATAATGATGATCCCAAAATGTTATTTGTTTCCTTTATGTTAAAATTTCTTTAAAATCGTAATTTTTCAAGTATTAGATAAAATTCTGAAAAAATTCGTACGTATTCAGAAAAATTTAGAAATCAATTTCGTAATAAAAAAACATTTGGTTGCCGGGTGATTTGTTGCACAATTTTTTTTCAGTAATTTGTTATGAACATTCTGAAATTATTAGTATGCACAAACAATCTTTTCAGCACCTTTTATATGCTAGAATTTTTTCCGATCTTTTTCTCATCGAGAAGTGTTTGTAATCTTTGTCTTTTTTCTCTCGAACTTAGGCGGCGTCAGTCATTGTGCTAGTACTACTTTAAAAAGACAGTTTTTTTTCGTCAATTCCAAATTATAATTTTTTTTCATCGCTACATCTTGGTTCTTTCGTAAATTTCAATTTTTTTCCTCCCGAATTCAAACAGTCGCACTGTAAAAATGTTTATATCTTTTTTCTGTTGAAAAGTGTTCGACGAAAATTGGCGTATTTTTCTTTGTGTTTCCCAAACGAAAACACGCAGTTTTAACGCTGTCGATGACAAAAAAATTTCTTCCGGAAATTATAGTACGAAATGTTACGGCCAAACGAGCAACACCTTTTCGAACACCTTAATGCGTCGCTGGTGGAAATTATTATTACTTTCGATGCATTGTCACTTTTTTCTCAACTCTGCAACGCACTTTCATGCATAGAAAAAAAAATCCCCACCCGCTGAATCCCGTACTGAGAATCCCCACGACAAAAAAAAAATTAATCCGAGTGTCATGGAACAAAATTTTATGCGGCAAAAAAAAACCTTAAAACAACCCGTCCAACAAATGCTTCGTAAGTTGTCTTCCGCGTACGGAGACTTGTTTTTTTCCTCAATTCCAAATAATAAAAAAAAAAATTTCACCGCTGCATCTTGCCAGATAAGCCTTCGAAGCCGATCCTCAACGGTGAACGAAAATTAATTCTCGAGTGGAAAGGTCGAGTGAATAAAAGGGACGAGAAAACAGGAGTCTAGTTGGATGCCTCGAGATTGGTTTACGCCGGTCAGCGGACGACGAGTGCCCGCAGCGGCGACCTCGAAAGTGAAACCGTCTCGTCGAACGGTACTCTTCTCCGCTCTACGCCGTTCACTGCTATCCGCGCTGCTGTGTGTCTATCCGGCGAGGCTACATCTATAGTTCTATCGCACGCTCGCCGCTCGGCCGTTCCTCGGACAACCGCGCGAGCCTCTCGGTCTTGCTCTTGTTTTGTAAATTACGATCGTTGAGCAGCAGGGGCGCGCTTGTAAACTAAGCCGTGGCGGACTGCAGCGCGAGCAAAAAGTAATGAAAACGTGGAGTCGCGCCCTGCCCGCAGCCGAGGGCCGCCGCTGCTGCTCGACTCTTGCTGCCGTCGGAACCGGACCGTAGAAGCGCGATCGAGTCAGCGGCCTCGGGGGATCGCGGGAGAAGTCGCTTCTTAAACGGCCTCTCGAACGACCCCGCCAAGAGAATCGACGGATAGAGAATTAAATTCACGCGAAAGCGAGAGAAACTCTGAATTTCATAGAACCGATTCTCGTGACGGAAAGTGCAGTCTCGTAACAGTCATACATGTGTATTTTTTTAGTGGTTTTATTTTTTATTTATTTTATTGGTTTGATTTTTTATTTATTTTATTTTATTTTTTTTTTGTTTTTTATAATCAAGTCTCGTACTATTTTATGGGTTCATTTGCATGAATGCGCTCAGAACCGTGACGATAAGGTCGAGGAATATGTAACGGTTGCGTAGATAGCTATGTTTACACGACTGTTTATGTCGGCCGAACGTCCGAGTGGTTCGTTAGCGTGACTTCCGATTGAAATCAAACGAGTTCTGTCGGTCGGTAAAAACGTATGAGAAAATATTTGCGAGCTCTGAAAAGTAATACTTTTATGACGAAAAGAATATCGTATATCGCAGCGAAAAGAAAATATTATTTTTCGTCGAAATAAAATATAATCGTTTTCGAAATGAAATATAACACTTTTCGAAATAAAATATCGTACTTTTTTTTATGAAATATCGTACTTCTTGAAATAAAATATTGCACTCTTTGAAGTAAAATATTGTACTTTTCGTCGAAATCAAAAATTGTCCTTTTTGAAATAAAATATTGCACTCTTTGAAATAAAATATTGTGCTTTTCGTCGAAATAAAATATTGCCCTTTTTGTCGAAATAAAATATTGTACTTCTCGTCGAAATAAAATATTGTACTTTTCGTCGAAATAAAATACAATACTTTTCGTCGAGAGTTCTTTATATTTGTGACCGAAAAAAAAAGTTCGTGAAATCATATTTTTCGGAACAAAATTGATTATTATTTAACAGTCGAATTAATGTTTGGTTTCCAAGACCGTACCGACGTACCGCAAGAAGCAAGAGTACCGCTTTGTGTTCCACGTGGATAGTTTCCATTCCGATGAGTTCGAGCGAGCGGACGGAACGTGCGATTCGACGAAAGAGATGTTTGAAGAAAAAAAAAAAAAGAAGAAGAAAAACATAGTGCTCTCGTAGTGCGCAAAACCGGTCACCGGAGGTGATCCAGGGCTTCGGAATCAACGGAACGGATGAGTGCAGTAGAGAAGCAGCGGTACGCGAGGGTTTTACGCAATTACGGTTAACTCTCGGGTACCGTACCGTATTCCACCTCGATCCGGGCAATTCCTGCACGACACATGGCAGACGACGGACCATCCTCGCGATGCACCGGCAGTTCGAGAAGCAACGACGGAGCGAGAGTAGTGCCCGGCATAAATAGCACCGGCAACGAGGTGGGGGGGGGGGGCAAAACCACATTGCTTGAAATATACATAAGCAGTATGCTTTTAGTCACTACTATGTTCCGGAAAATTCTACCTCGGTTGCTCATGCATATTT
>JAPYZD010003767.1:0-12418 GCA_030522725.1 Ichneumoninae sp. B BG-2022a
TGAACTGCTCGCAGTTAATTCGAACGAGTTTGAACTGCCTGCTGTCAATTCGAACAAGTTAGAACTGTGTGCCATTAATAAGAACAAGTTTGAACTGCTCGGATTTGATTCGAACAAGTTAGAATCGCTTGTAGGTGGAAACTGATAGTAAAAAAAATATAAATTTCGTTATTATCAGGAGAAAATTAATTCGAACAAGTTTGAGCTACTCTCATTTAATTCGAACAAGTTTGGAGTGCTTGTAACTGATTCGAACACGTTTGATTAGCTACTAAGTGACAGTTTGTTGGGAGAAAAAAATTAAAATTTCGTTGCTATCCGCGCAAAGTCGATTCGCAACAAGTTCGAACTGGCCCGAGGTTGTCCGAAGTTCGGTAAATTTTTTTCAAGAGTGCCGACAGCCGGATCGTGCAATTATACGGTGAGGCAAAAAGGAAGAAGGGATCGCAAGGGATGCTGTAACCCACCCACGACTTCGAAAACGTGGAGGGGGCCGAGAAGGCGTCTTCGTTCTTTCTTTCTTTCGGGAGAGTGTAGCCGGACATAAATCTCGTCCGCACGCCATTCAACGCTATCATTACGTCTCCCTGACGAGAGAGGACCGACGCCGAAAATTTAACGAATTCTCGGTAGTAAATAGCCGTGACTCCCGAATGCCGATCAACTCTATAGGTTTTTTTTTTGTTCCCTTTCTTCAGATTTATTTCATCGAATCCAATTTATCAGAGGTGAAAAGAGGATGATTCGTTTCCGGGAAAAAAAAATAATATTTTGTGATTTTTTTTTATACTCCGTTTTAGGATTCGAATTGATTTTATGATTTTACGAAATGAAGGAACCAAAAATCGGTTGCCAATTAACTTTATAGGTTTTTTTTTGTCCTTTCTTCAGATTTATTTTATTGGATCCAATTTATCAAAGGTGAAAAGAGGATGATTCGTTTCCGGGAAAAATGAATAATATTTTGTGTAATTTTTTTTTTATTGCCCATTTTAGGATTCGAATTGATTTTACGATTTTACGAAACGAAGGAACGAAAAATCGGTTGCCGATCAACTTCTTTTTTTTGCTCCCTTTTTTCGGATTAATCTTATCGGATCCAATTTATCAAAGGAGAAAAGAGGATAATTCGTTTCCGGGAAAAATAGATAATATTTTGTGGTTTTCTTATGGTCTATTTTAGGATTCGAATTGATTTTACAATTTTACGAAACGCAGGAACGAAAAATCGGTTGCCGATCAACTTTATAGGTTTTTTTTGCTCCCTTTTTCAGATTCATTTTATCGGCTCCAATTTATCAAATGTGAAAAGCGGACGATCCGTTTCCGAGAAAAATTAATAAAATTTGGATCTATTTTTTTTCTTAATTTTTTTACGATTCGAATTGTTTTTACGATTTTACGAAACGAAGGAGCGAAAAATCGGTTGCCGATCCACTCTATAGGTTTTTTTTGCTTCCTTTTTCGGATTCGTTTCCGGGGAAAATAAATAAAATTTAGTGTATTTTTTTTATTCTCCATTTTACGATTCGAATTGATTTTACGATTTTACGAAGGAGCGAAAGATCGGTTGCAGAGTCGATAGTCTAACGATGTTAGAGGCTCAGATTCATCGAGGTTCCTTCGGCCAATATTTTTTCGACTAATATTTAATTGTGGATAATTACCGGTTATAATGCGCAGGCGCGCGCGGCCAAGAGAGCAGCCGATCGGCAGCCTGCCGTTTAATTGATCGGCTTTGCCGGTCTGATTTGTGTATCTGTTGTTCGAACCCGAGTTCTCGGCGTTTCTGAGTTGCAATCGAACTTTCTCTACAATTCTAGGTGCAACATTATTGCCGTTTTCATTCATTGATTATTTATGGATACTCATTTGTCGATTTATTACCGATTTTTAGATCCTCAGCTGTTACGAAATATCGCTTTACAAATTTTTATTTCGACGGTTTCTCGACCGATAAAATCGGCCTTTGGCACATATGCCGAGATGGCCTTTGACTGTGTGCAAAAAAATCTCGAAAAGATTAATTTTGCACAAAAATAATCCCAAAATGTTATTAACAAATTCATGAAAAATGAAATTATTCAACAAATCTCTCGGAAATCGGACGTATTTTTTTATGAAAATGAATCGTTCATTTTTCTGAATAAGTATGAATTGTTTCAGATTTTTTAATTCACTTCGACTTTTGTGACAATCCACACATTTTTCACATATAAAAAAAAAACCAAATTGAATTTAAAAATCTGAAAAAATGTATACATTTCCAGAAAAATGAACGAATCATTTTCATTAAAAAAAAGATAGGTTAATAACATCTTGGAATAATTATTATGCAAAATTAATATTTTCAGCAACATGCTAGATTTATTCAGACTTTGCATTTTGTGACGTTCTACACATTTTTACCATATAAAAAGAAAAAAAACGTGAATTAAAAAATTTGAAAAAATTCATACGTATTTAGATAAATGAACGAATCATTTTCATAAGTAAAAAAAATTAGGTTTTCGGAAGTTAGTTGAACAAATTAAATTTTTCACCAATGTGTTGATAACATTTTGGAATTATTATGAAAAATTAATCTTTTGATATGCTTGATTTTTTTACCGATTTTTGTACCATCCAGAACTGTCCGCAAATCCCTCTCATTTCTCCGAAACTTATGTGAACTGCACACCATTCGCAATTACCACCTCAACAGCTCCAACCACCCGGCAATCTTGCCCTGCTTTGAGAACCACTGCCCCCATAAATAACACGTACGTAATTTTGTAATTTTGTGATTTTCAACACATTTTTTCCATATAAAAAACCAAAGTAAGTTAAAAAATCAGAAAAAAATTCATAGATATTCAGAAAAATGAACGAATCAATTAATTTTTTTTTAATTACGTTTCCGTGAGATGTGTTGAACAATTTTTTTATCAATTTGTTAATAACACTTCAGAATTATTATTATGCAAAATTTTTTGCAGATTTTTGTACCTTATATATAACTTATGCGAACTGAACACCATTCGCAATTACCACCTCAAACATCTCCAAGCACCCGGCAATCTTGCCCTGCTTTGAGAACCACTGGCCCCATAAATAACACGTACACCCCCATCGTTGCAACGTCAGTTCGAAGACGAGGAACGTACCTTAAGAATATACGAATAAGAAGAAGCCGAACAAGACGGGAAGATTGGGAGGGCGTTCGAGAGTGAGAGATCGCGAGCTCGATCGTCTATTACGTTATTACTACGTTTTATTGAGACGTGCACCGTGACTCCTCGGCACGTCCGGATCGCCGTATTAAAATCCACTACCTTTTTTTTTTTTTTTTTTGCGCACTTATGTGCTCCGCACGCCAGTTCGTACCGAAGAGCACCTTTTCATTTCTCCTCCTTGTAAGTCGTGTAGTTACAACACGAATTTCCGATTCATCCACCACTTTCGCCGTCGAATCGACCCACCTCGGTCACCGGCTCGTAAACTCGATCGACCGCCGAACGTACGCGAAATGCAGATCGCCGACACGAAATATTATTAATAGTCGTTTGCCGGATCACTGGCTCGGATAATAGAGCTCCGGGCTGCGGTTCGATCGCCCCACCTCTGCCCAAACCGCAGCGCCCTCGCCGACGTAATAATTGAAAAGTTTCGCTGAATTATCTTCTCACTTGTTACTTTCCACTTTTCGAAATTTTTTTTTTCACTTTTTTTACATCTATTTTTTTTTGGTGCTTCAATTTTTTTTTTTTTGGAGAGTGCAAGTGATAATGGACGTTCGGAGGGATCTGCAGATCGACGGAAATCTCTGGACTTTTGTATGTAGTGTCGGGATCTAGAGATGCATAGATTAGGCGCGAATAGCGTTTGAACCTTTCACTTCTCGCATTATTTTTTTTCACATTTTTTTATCTATTTTTTTAGTGCTTTAATTTTTTATGATTTATTTATTTATGTATTTATGGGACGAGCCCTTTTACATGAAATAATTCAGATAATATAATAACAGTATGAGATCAAAATTAAATTCTTAATGATTTTTTGTCTTGCACAGCTTACAATATAGTCTTTCGATGTATATGAATATATACTTGGTATAGTTTACTAAAAAAGAAAAAAAAGAAAATTTTGTTTTTTTTTCTGGAGAGTGCAAGTGATAATGGACGTTCGGAGAGATCTGCAGATCGACGGAAATATCTGGACTTGCCTGTCTTGTCGGGATCTACAGATGCATAGATTAGGTGCCAATAGCGTTTGAATTAAATTGAATATTAAAAAATTTGAATATTTAAAAAAAGAATCGAATGTTTCAAATATTTATGAATTTTAGTAGATTTTAAACATTTTTTACAGTCAATACATAAGTCTTATAGATTTCCAGTCTCAAGATCTATAGATTTTACAATCGAAATAGAATGGATCTACATAGATGGTAAATTTACCTATAATAATGGTCAATTGTAAGCTTAAAAATGAGAAGTACGAGAAGGAACAAGTGGAGAGTTGTAAGAAAAGGAGCTACGGTAATTCAATAGATGGCAGGTTGAAAATACCAAAGGGTTAAAAATATGAACAGTCAAGTTCATCGAGACAAAAAGCGGTGAAGGGTACGCTCGAGAAATCAGTTAAGGACCATCGGCGGCCACGCGCAGAGCGGGGCTCTTGTAGAGGATACTTCTTGCATGAGGATTTAATAAGGGTGTCAAAAGAATTGGCAAAAAGGCTTTCACAAGACAAAGAAGAGGAAGGGTGGACTAAAACAAGTAAGTGTCAGAAATGGTATTTTCGCGCTATCGTTGTTATCATTCATGATAAAATGTAGGATATTTCATTCCTCTTCAAATGATTCCAGAAATTCTTTAAAAAAATCGTTAGTGGATTCGAACTGTGGATTCGAAACTTGGATTCAAACCGTGAATTCGAACCGTGGTTTCGAACCGTGGTTTCGAACCGTGGATTCGAACCGTGGATTCGAACCGTGGTTTTGAACCGTGGATTCGATCTGTGGATTCGAACCCTGGATTCTAACCCTGGATTCTAACCCTGGAATTGCACATTGGATTCTAACCCTGGATTCTAACCCTGGAATTGCACATTGGATTCTAACCCTGGATTTGCACATTGGATTCTAACCCCGAATTTGCACCCTGGATTCTAACCCCGAATTTGCACCCTGGATTCTAACCCCGAATTTGCACCCTGGATTCTAACCCCGAATTTGCACCCTGGATTCCAACCCCGAATTTGCACCCTGGATTCTAACCCCGGATTTGCACACTGGATTGAAGAGCGCATTTGATGCGACGCAAGCTTCATTTCGACATCGACCCTCCCGTCGTACGGGCGGCTCTCCTGGAAATCTGGAGCAGTCCCGCACTATAAGCAGCGACGCGGTTTTAAAGTTTGATGGGACCCGGGAGGAGCGCAGCGAGAGACCACAACGTCGCCGATGCCGCCCGATCCGCCTCTGCATCGTCATCGTCCATCCGGCGCGTATACAAAGACAACGCCGCCATCGGACGAGGACGAGAGGGAAGGTTGGAGGTGGGGACGAGTGGGGCGGCGAGGCTGAAAAAGTGGCTATGCTAAATAATAGGGCTGTGATGGCACTGCGGCTGAGCGGCGGCGACCGAGCGCGGGCAACTCTTCAGTCGTTTCTCCTCTCCTTTCGTCTTCGCGCATAGTTCATTCATGATTCCGGATTCAGTATTCCCTTAACGGATGAGCAACACAGCAGCGCGATGCCAACAGCAGTTGATGTCCGACGTCGGGTTTGTCGTACGCGAGACGAACCACCGGCTGTCGGTCCATGGGACGAGTGCGAAACTCGTTTTCGAATTTTTCGTCCCCGAGCGACGAACACGAAATCCGGCTCGATAGGACGGTACGAAACTTATTCGTGACTTAACGTTCCGCAATTTTATCTTCGATGGTCTGATGGGGAACGAACTGTTGCTTGATCGAGTCAACGAACAAGTCGGGACGCACTAAACGTGCCATTGTTGTGATGCGAATCCTCGAATCATATCCTATGCTTTGGCGGTTATTTAAAATTCACTGAGGAGAAGATTTGATTGAAAGCCATTGTGCTAAATGATAATTAGGTACGATAGGAATCCCCGAATCACATCCTGTGATGATCCAATATGAGTGAAGTCGTTTGTGCAAAGCAATAATTGTGTAGAAGAAGAATCACTGAATCACACTCTTTAATCCAACAATCTCATGGATTCACTCTTATTAAAGAAGATTCGAAGCCGTTGCTGGAGATATAACTTAGTAGCATCGATACGGTAGAACAATCGTTTCTCAATCATATCATAAAAATCCTCAAATCATATCCTATGCTCTGGTAATAATTTAAAATTCACTGAGGAGAAGATTTGATTGAAAGCCATTGTGCTAAATGATAATTAGGCAGGATAAGAATCCCTGAATCACATCCCGTGATCCACTAATCTTTTGGGGTTACCCAAATGAGATGATCCGATATGATTGAAAGCGTTTGTGCCAATCAATAATTGTGTAGGAAAAGAATCACTGAATCACACTCGTTAATCCACTAATCTCATGGATTCACTCTTATTAAAGCAGATTGGAAGCCGTTGCTCGAGATATAACTTAACTCAATCATATCATATAAAATCCTCGAATCATATTCTATGCTCTACCAATCACTTAAAATTTACTAAGGAGAATATCTGATTGAAAGCCATTGTGGTAAACGATAATTAGGTAGAATAAGAATCCCGGAATCACATCCACTAATCTTTTGGGGTTACCGAAATGAGATGATCCGATATGATTGAAAGTGTTTGTGCTAAGCAATAATTGTGTAGGAAAAGAATCACTGAATCACACTCTTTAATCCACTAATCTCATGGATTCACTCTTATTAAAGAAGATTCGAAGCCGTTGCTGAAGAGATAACATAGTAGTATTGAACCATCGTTTCTCAATCACAGAACCATCTCAATCATATCATATAAAATTCTCGAATCATATCGTGTGTTCTGGGAATCACTTGAAATTCACTGAGGAAAAGATTTGATTGAAAGCCATTGTGCTAAATGATAATTATGTGGGAGAAGAATCCCCGAATCACATCTCGTGATGATCCGATATGAGTGAAGTCGTTTGTGCAAAGCAATAATTGTGTAGAAAAAGAATCACTGAATCACACTCTTTAATCCACCAATCTCATGGATTCACTCTTATTAAAGAAGATTCGAAGCAGCTTCTCGAGATGTAACTTAGTAGTATCGATACGGTAGAACAATCGTTTCTTAATCATATCCCAATCACATAATATCAAATCCTCAAATCATATGCTATGGTCTACTAATCACTTAAAATTCACTCAAGAAAATATGTGATTAAAAGTCATGCTATGGACTTGAACTGTGCATATTCTAAACAATAATTATGTTGGATAAGAATCCTCGAATCACATCCCGTGATCTACTAATCTTCTGGAGTTTCTCCAATGAGATGCTCCCATATGATTGAAGGGGTTTGCGCACAACAATATTTATGTAAAAAAAAAATGCCGAATCACACTCTCTAAATCCCCAATCTCATGGATTCACTCTTAGACGATAAGATTCAAAGCCACCGCTCAAAAAATAACTTAGTAGTATCGTGCAGAACAACCGTTTCTCAATCACATCAAGTAATCTCTACCAAATAAATCCACCAATTCCTCGTGATTCACACGAAAAGCCTGAAAACCGCGACGCAGAGAAGACACTGATAAAAAATACGGTTGAATCAACTAAGATTCGGGCAGGGACGTTCAATTAAAGATTTTGTTGATACAGCTAAAAAAATGCGTCTTAAAAAAAAATTGCATGAAATTCAAAAAATTCAAAATGACATAAAATTTGAACGGTTCGATAGATTTTCTTGAAATTTTAATGGGATCCTCGGGTGATCAGATTCTATCTGTGTACGCATTTTTAGCCCGACAGCTAAAAAATTGCGAGAGCTACAGTGCGTACAGACATTTTCGAAGAAATAAAAAATGGCGTACAAAAAAAACAACTGAACATTTTTTGACGAAGTTTGGCAGAAACATTGACTATTAACCACACAAGCTGTGTGCACACACACACATACGTCCGGACATTTTTTCTAAATGTGATTTTTCGATGTTTTGGAACATTCTGAACACGTTTTCATTAAAATGTAAAAAAAAAATTTTCTCACCATCACAAAACTTCCTCTATGAGGAAGCAAAATGAGTTAGTTCAACAATTTGTCGGGTGATTTCGCCAAAATATTTGGGTCATTCAAATATTCTGTTGGACCAACTGAGTATTTATTTGAACGTCCCTGTCCGAATCTTAGTTGATTCAACTGTACGTTTTTTATCAGTAGCTAATTTCCCCGTTGCGTCACTGAGGATGAATCCCCGAAACGCAACGTATCATCATCCAATGATTCACGAGAGATGAAGAGGATCCCGGAAAGCCGAGGGTCCATCGGAGCGAAGAAGAAAGGAATCTCCAAATGACTTAAAAACTCGATTTCCCCGTAGCCGGCTCCATCCGTCAGTCGAGAGGCTACACAGTGTAGCGTTCAGAGAAACGGTGAGCGCCCGTCCCGAGACCCCCGAATTTGCGTAGGACCCTAAAATTATTACCGAAGGCACGGGCGCCGCTCGGTAGAATACGCCAGGAAGGAAGAGCGTGGAAGAGAAACGCCAGTAGAACTTCGTTTATTTTTTTTACCAACGTTCCGTTTTTTTTTGTGAACTGCGGCCGGTGAACGCGCGAGTAGGGATGGTCCTTAATGGACCGGGGGACTGAATGGCACCATTACCCGTGCCACCCTCGAGAGTCGCCGCTCATTCCCGTGGTCGTCGTCCTCGGGGGCGGAAGAGACCGACGGGACAGCCGTTTCCATCCTCGGCAGCTTTGCGCCAGGTAGAAACGGGGGCGCCTCCGCTAAACGGGGCGACACATTTTCAACTTCAACGGACGACCCGCTGGCCTACAGTCGCACTTTACGGATATCGATCATGAGGATAAGACGGATGAAGGGGGCTCGTTGTCTCGAGTGTAAACAGATAGTCCGAGAACTTGGGACGGGCAAGATCCTTTCTGCGTTTCTGTTTTGGGTGGGTATCGATTGATGCGACGATGTAGTCATGTTGGTTTGGTTTAACAAAATAAGATGACTACTTCTTGAGATTGTTGGTTGGTGGCGAATTAGTCCGGAATGCAGCTGAAGAGAACTGGATTTGGGAATCGTGAATCTAACTGGTTTTGGGTATCATGAATCTAAATGGTTTTGAGTATCATGAATCTAACTGGTTTTGAGTATCATGAATCTAAATGGTTTTGACTATCATGAATCTAACTGGTTTTGACTATCATGAATTTAACTGGTTTTGACTATCATGAATCCAGCAGGATTTAAGAACCATGAATACATCTCGATTTGACAATCATGAATCCGGCCGGATTTTACCATCATGAGTACATCCGGATTTGATTATCATTAATACATCTGGATTTGATAATCATGAATCCATCGCGATTTGACATTCATGAATATAGCTTTATTAGAGAATCATAAATTCCTCTCGTTTTGATAATCATGAATCCAGCTTGATTTGGAAATAATAAATCCCTCTCGTTTTGACAATCACGAATCCAGCTTGATTTGGAAATAATAAATCCCACTTGTTTTCACAATCATGCATACAACTTGATTTGACAATCATGAATCCAGCTGATTTGGAAAATCACAAATCCAGCTGATTTGGAAAATCACAAATCCAGCTGATTTGGAAAATCACAAATCCAGCTGATTTGGAAAATCACAAATCCAGCTGATTTGAAAAATCACAAACCCGCCGATATCGGCACCCATGCGTCAACCTTCCACTCTACACGCCCGCCTCAAAAACCTGTCACACATTGCGGGATGCGCGTATAGCAGCCCAATTGTCCGGACAAACAACTCGAGGAAGCTCCTCAAGGTTCTCATATCGCTTACAACCGCGGCGCGAAAAATCCTAGTATCTTTAAAGACATCGCGAAGGGCATTGGACTCTCGGGGAACTTCTCCGCCACGGATACCCGTACGTCGTCCGTACGACACTGGCGTTAGGGTTTTTTCCGTTCGACGACGAGATACGCCGAGCTCCATCAGACGTGTTTCAGATGCCGGACAGACGAGAGTTCTCCGAAGCGTCCACCAGGACAAGCGAAAGAATGAGCAAGATGGTGAGGTACAAGAAGAAGAAATTGTAACGGGCAGCGAGCGAGCAAACTGCGACTACAAGTGGCAACATACGAGTCCTCCCATCGAGTAGCGGTGAAGCCGAAGCGTCCGGAGCTCGAGCGTTTAGCTCGATCATGCGACGAGCAATCCCCCCCCTCCTTTACCGCTACGATATACGCGTATCGATCTTTGATGTAAAATGCGGTAATCTAATCGAGTCTTTGAAGAGGCGAAGGAAGCAACTGAGACGGTGATTTTGAAAAAAGGAAATAAAAAAAGGGGAATCAACTCAATGGACGCGGATGCTCGCGATCGAAGTTATCGATAGTTCTGGCTCGGGCCGTATACATTGAAGGCAAAAGGATAAACTTCTTTGGCATTGGAAAAGCGACCGTTATCGTCTTCCGGGAATCTCTCGAGAGTCGCGCGTACACGTTGCACGCGTACTAAAGAGCCGAGGCCAGCTCTTGATGACGAGAAATCGTTTGGACGGCGACAAATCAACCGGATCCGTCGTCATTGAAATCAAACAAAAAGGGTGCAGAGTAAATACAGATATGATTGGCGCCGAGTCTGTTGGGTGGATTCGTCTGTGATTCGAAGCTGCGTTTATATATGATTCGACCTTTGGGGAACGAAGTTGTGGAAAGGACACGATTTGTTTATGATTCGAACTTGGATTTGCTTAGGATTCGAATATGGAATTGTCTAGGATTCGTACATGGATTCGTCTATGATTCGAATATGGAATTGTCTAGGATTCGTACATGGATTCGTCTATGATTCGAATATGGATTTGCCTAGGATTCGTACATGGATTTGTCTATGATTCGAATATGGAGTTATCTATGATTCGAACATGGATTTGTTTATGATTCGCATATAGATTTGTCTATAATTTGAATATGGATTCGTCTATGATTCGCATATGGATTTGTCTAGGATTCGTACATGGATTTGTATATAATTCAAACATGGATTTGTTTATGATTCGAACATGGATTTGTCTAATACTCGTACATGGACTTGTTTATGATTCGCATATAGATTTGTCTATGATTCGCATATAAATTTGTCTATAATTCGAATATGGATTCGTCTATGATTCGAATATGGATCTGTCTAGGATTCGTACATGGACTTGTTTATGATTCGCATATAGATTTGTCTACGATTAGAATATGGATTTTATCTAGAATTCATACATGGATTTGTTTACAATTCAAACATGGATTTGTCTATGATTAAAAAATTTATTTGTCTATGATTTGTCCATTGTGAGACCGAAGATATGCCAAGGGCACGAAGCCCGAAGGAATTATCCCACGAATCCTGACCCGGATTCGTCTTTTCCTATTCTCACACGCACCGCGGCACTTATTACGATCGCTCGGAACCTTCTCCGTCCGAAGTTTTTTTCTTTCTTCATCTCGATTCTCGGACCCGGCCCGGATGAGTCAAAGAGCCTCACGAGTGGTCTGCATAGATAATGAGCTCGTGGCCGAGAACGGGACGCGGCATTAGAATCATCAAGAGGAGCAGCAGCATCAGCAAAAAGTGGCCAACCGTGAGTGATCCGCGCTATGTCTACCACGAACTGCCTGGAACGCGCTCGAGTCAGAGAGTTTCTACCTTAGCGGTCGTTTCGGTTGTGTTTCCCCACTCTGATCACCATCTGCCACCGCACTATTTCCTGCTGCTCGAAAATCCCTCCACCCCGCCGATCATTATTATTCCCTGGGACGAGGCGAGCCCGCGGGGCCCTTGATTCGTACTCCACGGTATCCCCACCGGGACCTCGAACCTGTCGAGGGTCTAATCGCAGCATCTAGGTCCTTCCATCCCAGTTTCCAAAAAGATCTCTTTTGTTTGTAGCTCCTCAAAAAAAAAATTGCGAGCCTTCGGCGATCGCTAAAATCATTGCTGGGACGATTATGAACTGCTTGATTAACTCCGGGAAAATTGTAGGTCAGCGGAAATCAATGGAGCGTCAAATTGTAATTAGAATTCAAAATCTTAGTGGGAAAATGGGCGAAATTGAATTTTTGCCTGATCTCGAAAATCCAGAAAATTCAAATGAATCCACTTATATCAACTGGATTTGTTTCTGCGTTTAAGACTCTATTGTCTGTAGCTCTTCAAAAGAATAGTGAGTGGGAATCAATGGAGCGACAAAGTGCAATTAGAA
>JAPYZD010003768.1:0-12417 GCA_030522725.1 Ichneumoninae sp. B BG-2022a
AAAAAAAATAAAAAAAAATAAAAAAAAAATTAAAAAAAAAAAAAAAAAAAAAAAAAAAAAAAAAAAAAAAAAAAAAAAAAAAAAAAAAAAAAAAAAAAATTGTACAAAAAGTCTAAACGCAGCCGCTTCAGAGAATTCGTGTAATCGGAGATGGGAGCCTTATCGCAAGTCGCGCGGCTCGCAGGCTCGCGATGCTGCAAGTCAACTCGCCGGGACGTCGTCTCTGCCGTCCTCGTCTTTGAAGAATGGCGCCAGTTATGCCGAGGGGCCAATGTCGATGCCGGTAACTTAAGGTTGGGACGGGGAGAATTAAGTGTTTGATGTACCACTACTACAACCGCTACGTGGCAGGACTACGACGTTTCGTTATGTCGGCGATCGAGAAGCCAGAGGTTTTGTTCATCCTCGGTGGTCCGGGCTCAGGCAAAGGTACGACCTGCAAGGACATCGTCAAAAAATGCGGTTACGTCCACTTGTCGGCCGGCGATTTGCTCCGGGAGGAGCGTGTAAAGCCGAACTCGGAGTTCGGCGATCTCATCGAGGAGCACATTCGTAACGGCACGATCGTGCCGGTCGAGATAACGTGCAGCCTCCTCGAGCGGGCGATGAGCGAGTCCCAGAATCCGAAGAAACGCTTTCTGATCGACGGTTTTCCGCGCAATCGGGACAACGTCGACGGATGGACGAAGGTTGGTCCGCGATCGTAAATATCGTCGATTGTTCCGAATGAAATCTCACCCTTACCTTTCTTGCAGACCATGAGCGACAAGGTCGTTCTCAAGGGCGTCGTGTTTCTGGAGTGCAGCGAAGAGATCTGCACGACGCGCTGCCTCAACCGAGGCCTGAAGGGAAGCGGACGTAGCGACGACAACGTTGAGTCGCTGAAAAAGAGGCATCTGACTTACATGAACGACACGATGCCCATTATAAAGCACTTCGAGGAACTTGGCCTGGTGTACAAGTTCGACTCCTCGCTTCCACCCGCAAAGGTCTTTGTGAACGTACACGAGAAGCTCAAGGCAATTGGGTGGTAAGCGTAGGCTTTTTTGCCTACTCGAGTGCTGAAACTCGCCGAGGATATTAGGGCGGAGTCTCTGCGGCGCGGTCCTACGTAGATTTAAGGGAAAGTTTAGATACACCAAGATTTTGAACACAGTAGTGGGTTCGCTGCAGGTGTAATAGAAAATAGCAAGAAAATCCTATTTTGTCAAAGTTATATCACGCCCGGTGTAAGGAGGGAGACTAACTCGATAACATTCCCTGGAAAAAAAAGGCGCACGCGCACGAGGCTCGGCAAAGTTTGGCTGCACTTGGTATCCATATTTTGCATCTGAAGATAAAAAAAAGGGAAGCACTTGCCAGTTGAGGAGCCAAATATCTTTTGTACATGATGATATACAGAATGAATTATATATTGTATAATATACATACGCGAACGGGTGAGTTCTCCCGTTGTTCATCGAGTGAGGGGACCCTGTAAACTTCGAATCATGATTGGACCGCGCGACCCGAGGGTCGTGCGAAGGTTGTTCATGTAACTGTAGATGTTGCGGTATGTATTTACGATAATCAATGAAATACACTCAGTGAGCAATCAATCTTGCAATTTTTCGTCTCGTCGAATCACTGTCCTAATCACGTCTGCTGATTGATCTGAAGTTGAAAAAAGTCGTTTAGTTGGTTCATTGATTTTAGACTTTAATGGTTTGTCGTCGTATGTCCACACGTTGTTCATCGAGTAAGAAGCCTCTGTAAACTTTGAATCATGATTGGACCGCGAATCCCAAGGGTCGCATGAAGGTCGTTAAGGGGATTCTGGATCCGTTTTCAACTCCTTATTTACCTTTTTCCACTTTACATGGGATTCATTTGTGTAATAGACTCTCTTACGATTTTGGAATATTTGGGGAATTTCAGAAAATCGGCGTGCCCTATCGTTTTCCGTATGTGAGTTCCAGAATATTTTATATATATCCTACAAAATCGATGCTGTTGAAATGTTTAGCGGCCATGTTGGTTTTCGCGAAGATCCGTAATATTTGACCTTTTCAATTTCAAGAGATGCATTTACGTCTAGAATTACGGTCCTGTAAAATTTGAGCCATACGCATATCATATTAATCATGCAAAGTCGATTCCATGAAATCGTCTCGTTCGGTCGGTAAAACAGGAAGGAGCGGCCCCTTAATATAACTATAGATATTGCGGAATGCATTCTCGTGCGATAAGCGATAAGCAATGAAATTAATTCAGTCAGCGATCAATCTTACGATGTTTTTTTACCTCATCGAATCACTAAGAACCATGACTCGATGAGTTCAAAAATTATCGTAAGATTGATTCAGTAGGAAATCATGTCCGGTCATAGCTCCGAAAGTCGAAAAAAAATCGTTTACTTGCTGCATTGATTTTAGACCTTGATATACTTTGACCTTAGACCTTAAACTACGTTTGCTTCAAATAGTCTCCGTTATCCCTATGCATGGCAGATTATAAAACGTTTCCTCTTACTAATCAGATTGCATTTCGCAATCGCGACATTGGAGTATTGGAATGAGAAAGCGATGGTTAAGCGTCGAGTTTCGCGTCTGTGAGAGAGATCAATAAACCCCGACAGCCGGTACTCGTTACCCCCACTCGGTCGCAAGATCGAGATCTCATTGAGGAAAAAGCGGCTGTTGGGAAAGCACCGAAACTATGTACGTCGAAGGTCGTTGTCGCGGTGACCGCCAGGGGTCGGCGGGAGGAACCACGTCAGGAGCGAACTCGTGAAAGTTCGTGTGGCATGGGAAAGCACCGCCGTAAGTGGTCAAAGAAATCTGGGCCAGGAGCCCAATTTGATCGCGCGATCGGTACACCGAAATCGTTGCGGCAGCGTATTTACAGGCACGAAGTCCCGGCGCGGATTCATCGTGATAATTGATCTATATTAACCTAATGACGATTTTATCTGTAAACGCATTGGCTAGCAGTAGGTCAGTGACAAGAACCGATTATCAATTTTTTATCTCAGCGATCAGCGATTAAGGAAATTACACTGTCTCCGGATAAACGTGAGAACAATACGCGGACATTAACGTGTAACGCGTTCTATTCTCTCGTTGTTTACTTTTCTATATTATTTTTGTTGCTATTTATCTCACGGTATTGTTTCTAGTAGTACTAAAAGAGGTTTATCGCCAATGCTTAATACGTGCACAGTTCTTGTACTAGTTTTACCCCCAATGATAATTATTCAGCTTGGCAAAGGCCCATCGACCTCAGTTCTCCAGCCCGAGGTTTAATTCAGTATTTGGAAGGTTTTGTTTTTCCTTTTCTTAGATTACAACTTAAAGATTTGCACGAAACCTGTTGAAGCGGTTGTGTACATAGTTCCTTAATATTATCGATTTGGTTTACGGCGAATGTTTTGTGAGCACCTTCTTATTACTTCTATTTTTTTCTCATTATATCATTCTATACGATTTTCTAATTATGGTATTCTCTATTGTTTTGTTTTCTGTATCTTGATGCACGCTATTCTTCGAGCCTTTAGGTCTCAGAACGCGAAATGACCGAATCTGTCTATCCACGCGAAAGTCCAGCGTGGAATACGACGTACGTCTTTCGTCACCGGACATGACCGAATGCTATCTACGCGAAAGTCCAGCGTAGAATACGACGTACGTCTTTCGTCACCGGACATGACCGAATGCTATCTACGCGAAAGTCCAGCGTAGAATACGAGGTACGTCATTCGTCACCGGACATGACCGAATACGCGTCTTACCGAGAAGATCATTGTCCCTCGATAAGAGATCCTCGCTCGGTTTACAGCTCGCTCGTTAAGTGCGATGATCGCCGCTGCTCGGCGGCTATGATATGTCCATCCCCCCGAACGGCCCTTCCCCGACGACTCTCCTCCCGATATATAATCCAATCGAGCATTCTTAATAGAGACAGTTGACGTTCCGATTTCTGAGATCGTAATACGAGAACGCCGGTGTTTACGGGTTATCGGAGAGGCAAGGACGCGAGCACGTGCGAGTGGCCCGGTGCTTACAGTGAACGTTCCTCAAACTTATCGGCCGAGCGTCTCAATCCTCGTCGGTAATTTTCGACGGGATATCAACGGATTCGGTGAAATCGGAGATATCATCAGCCAGCGGCGAGGTTTCGATTGGCAGTCATGGAAATTCGATCGACTCGTGCGCGGTTTATGTTCGATCTCTTCTCACTGATCCTCCTCACTATCGCCGGTCCTGCAGTGGCTCGGAAGGACAGAGCTGTGCCATCTCTTGGGACGAGCGGCAGTGACAATCCGCACGAGACGCTTCTACGACTCTTCGCGAAATCCTTCGATTCCGAGGATGGTGTCGTATCCGCGGAGTGTCAGAGGGACAGTGCTCTGTATCGGGAAGCGCTTCGGAATTACAAGCCCTGGGCGTTGCAGAGTAAGCTACGTTCGAGTCGGACGCTCGGGATATTTTCATCGGTTTTAGGAGAGACGGGGCGACCTGTTGATAGAGAAAAGCAACGATTTTTTTTTACGTGGACCTGCAGGCTAAATTTCATCGTTCGCTCGGCTAGTTTTTTGCACGCTTTATCTGGCTATGTTTCGTGACAAAAACCTAGATAGAAATTTTGTGCGCACCTCGCGAAGAGCGCAATTCGCTACAGCTTTGCGCGTTCGCGACTAAGACCGATGGTTGGTACGAGCTTCGACATCGCGTAAATAAAAGTAGTAAGGAAAGTGGGTCAGTTAGGATCGTCGGTAAAGGCCATGCGGATGAACGTCCTTGTATCGTAAGGGTTGACTCGTCGGTCGCTCTCGTTTTAGGACAGACAGGGCTACCTACCGGTCGATACAGAACAACTCTACGAATCTGTTTTACGTTGAACTGTACGTGCAGTTGAACCGCACGTCCAGTTGAACTTTTCGTGCAATTGAACTTGACGTATAGTTGAACTTTATGTGAAATTAAAGTTCATGGGCAGTTGAACGTTACGTGCAGTTCAACCGTACGTACATTTGAACTGTACGTACAGTTAAACTTTATGTGCAGTCAAATTTCACGTACAGTTCAACTTTACGTGCAGGTGAATTTGACGTACATTTGAACTTAGCGTACATTTGAACTTTGCGTGCCGTTAAACTTGACATGCAGTTGAACGGTACGTTCAGTTGAACGCTCAGCAAGTTTCCATGAATAATAAATGTCTGGCTAGAAATTTTGTGCGCACCTCGCTTAGAGCGCGGTTCGCTACCGCGTTGCGCGTCCGCGTTTATTACCGACGGTTGGTACGAACTTGGGCGTTGCGTGAATGAAAAATGAGAAACGAAAGTGGGTCACTTAGGATCGTCAGGCCATGCCGATGACCGTCCTTGCGCCGCAAGGGTTGACTCTTCGATCGCTTTCGTCATCGATTACAAAACTCCGTTAATAAATCAATATCTGCCGCGAACGCGCGCCGACAACGACGAAGCGTTATCTCACTTACGCGACAAGTCCTTGTCTCACTCTTTGTCCCGAGAAAATATTTACTACTCCCGATAAGAGAAAATCGAAAACAAACATGACCTTTCCATCAATAAAATTCATCTCGAACTCGAGCCCGCTACTCTCGCGTTATTAAAGTCTGGGGTCGATCCGTTGCGCAAAATTTCTCGAGTCCTCGATGAATTTTTACTCCTCCGTCTGTCCGTTGCGGTTGCGTAAATTCTGCGCGCCTCTATTGTTTATCTTATCGAAGAGTGTATCACACTATTGCAGATAATGCGAGCGCGAATAAAACTTACTTATCGGCCCTCTCACCGCTTACTTTCATTTTTTTTTACATTATAGCAAGTCGCCCCCTATCGGCCATTGACGTGTTATTTTTATTTTCTTTTTTTCTGCCTGGCTACTTTGAAGTTCCAACACTTCACCGGACACCGGACATAGCTCGGAAATATCTCGGAAATGGATCGAAAATATTTCTTTGCCCGCTCATAAATCTTACATCGAAATGTCTTTGGAACATTGCGCTAAAATGTTTGTAAAATAATTATTAGATTAGATCTTTCTGAAATATTCAAGAAATTATCAATATTTCAGCCCTGTAGATATTGTTCGTTATTTTAAACATATGTACTGCCTCCAGCGCTTCATCTATGGGATTCCTGTGAGCGCCTTCAAGCGTCCCAAAACCATGTAGTGTGACATTAAAAAGTCGAACCGTCTTAAAATATATCCGTGAACCATGACATTTTTAACTTTCGTTCCTTCCGAACATAGCTCAGTACAACCTGCTAATATTCGCCTTGAAAAATATGTTTTCACCGTTCCAGAAATATTTCAAATGTTACGAAATATTTATAGACTTCCATAAATATTTCGTAAGATTTTAAACATTCAAAATATTTCTGAAGTCTTTCAGAAATGTGTCGTTGCAATATTTTGTTACAATATTTGAAAGGTTGAAAATATATTTTTGAGTAGCAGTAAGTAGTAAAAGAGATTTATTGCCAGTGCTTAACAATTTTTGTACAAGTGTTTCCTTATATTAGTTTTATCCCTATGTTGACAATACACTTTGGCAAAGGGCCATCGACCTGATTCCATCAGCCCAATATTTGTTATTTAAAAAAAATATATGTATTCGTGTTTTGTGGGTAGTCACGAGAACCCCAGGTCGGTAGTTTTTGCCGAGTGTGCATTTGCGTCAGCCCGCGCCTGTGGACAAAAAAAAAGAAACTGTATGAACGAATCGCCGAATAATGACGCATCTTAATTTTGTTCCTTTCTCTGTCCTCTTTTCGTTTCAAGTGTATGACGCATCGACGAAGATACCTTCGGGCCTCATCACCGGCAATTACAAGCAACTGGGTAACTACGACGAGTGTCTGCGGGTGAGGAGCGACGTTGATTTCGTCGGGAAAGCGTGCAGCGCGCAGGTGCAATTCACGATTTCCGATGGCAACAATGGCGGAGCCGCGGATGACCTTGACATGGGAGATCTGCTGATAAACGTCGCGCTGGCCTCGGTGAGAAACGGCGCGTCGACAAGTGCTTTGTAACACTTTGTAATACTTTTTTTTTGTTACTGCGTTGAAGGTCACGATTTAATGGACGATATTTCGCAGGGTTTGCAAAACTGGACTTCCGGTCAATCGGCGCCGTACGAGTGGTTGTGGTGCGTCCCGTCGAGCTGCGGTCCGCGCGACGTTGCCGAGGCCATAGAGGTCGCCCTCGACCCGCTGAAGCGCTCGAGCAGAGTCGACTTCGTCGTGACCGTCGGCAACGACTCTTGCCGCACCGAGGAACTCGATCGTGCGGTCCTCGACCTGGCCGACTGGCTTTACATGTACCGTAATTTTTCTTAGGTATATCGTAGACTCTCAACCCCCATGGGAAAAAAGTATACGCGACATTTTTTTTTGCCCGACTGCGCTAAAAAGTCCGCATTCCATGCCTGCAACGTGGTAGGAAAGTTGTTGATCCTTGACCAGTGGCCCGAAGAGAAACGCAGCGGGCGAAAAAGTACGCGCTGAAAAAAAAAATCACTTGCTGGCTGTCGAAGAAGAAAATGTTTGTCTCAATTCTACTTTCAATTCTTACAATTCCATATGATATTGAAACGACGACGGCAAGACTGTCAATGTGACATGTTATCGTTTTAATCCGGTATGAAATTTTACGAATTCAGAGTGCAATGAAACAACTTTTTATTACTTTGCAGCCCGTAAGCAAATTTTACTTCAATCAATGGTATTTTTTTTTTCAGTGCGGCAGCGGGCCACTTTCCATCCACATTGCAGGCATAGAAGTGAGGCTACTTTTTAGCATAGTTGGGCAAAAAATAGCGTATGCCACTCGGGAGGAAGTGCATTTTCATCTCGTGTGAATTTCTTCACACGTCGGTGAAAAAACGCCCTTTCCTCCCTTGTGGCACAATATACTATTATTACATACATTACATATACATTACATTACATATTAATATATACTTATAATGAAAAACAGTCGTAATTCCACATAGCAATGAAATATTTTTTATTTAAGATATTTATGTTGCCAGATCCCTCTTGGTCCTGTTCGGAGGCTTAGTCGTCGCCAGCACGTCTTACGACATGATCAAACTGCACAGTTTGGTGAAACCGGATTCCAAAGGTAAAAAGTTGCTCCCCATTGGTTCGCGGATCAAACGAACCTACACTGAGAAAATAAATCGAGCGCGTAAACAAAATTATCGCTTACGGGTGGCCAGACAAATTTTTTGTTGATCGAACGAAATAATTATAGCAAGAAAAGAAACATTTAAATTGATGGCCTGTTAGTTCGATCAGGTATTCCTTTCGATCAACCAAACATTTGTTTCGCCACGCGCAAGCGCACAGTTTGTTGACTCAATTGGTTTGTTTTTCTTTGTGGATTTACCTATCGCGTTACCGGTTGGACGCGGCGCAATTGCAAATTCTCTTTTTCTTAAAATCGATTATATCTTTACAACCACGATAGAGGCGGACCGGTCTGGCCGCGGGAATTCCGCGCACGCGGTGATTTGGAATTCCCGATAGAGCGCCTATGAGTGATGTACCGTGTGGGAACAGAGCGGCTAGAGAAGTTACCCCGGGGTTCTCGGTTACGCAGCTTAGTGACGCAGAGTGACTGATTCGATGCTAGAAATATCAAGTGAACCTGCAGGCGTTACATGTATTGCGAAAGCATCGGTGAATTTCGCACGAACGCGACGCGCTATGTTCCTTGACGATCGGGGCATTCACGCGAGTCTGGAGAATTCCCGGCGTGGTTCAACGCTCGCGAAATCGTTATCAATACGTTGAATATCTTGAAGTCCTTCGGGGGATTGCTCCGAGGCACTAATAATTATTTCTCTATTATATTGTTCTGCGATTCTTCTGTGCGTCACGGTCAGTTCGACCTGTAATACGTCACATCCGGTCCGGAAATCTCTTTTTTTTTTTTACCGGAAATCTCTTTTTTTTTACCGGAATTCTCATTTGTCGACCGGAAGTAACGGCATACCGAAAATATGTCACTTCCTGTTTGAAAATCTCATTTTTCAGCGGGAAGTGATGTCATACCGGAAATACGTCACTTCCGGTCAAAGAATTACATTTTCGAACCGGAAGTGACGTATCTCCGATATGACGTCACTTCCAGTCGAAAAATGAGATTTTTAAATAAGAAGTGACATATTTTCGGTACGACGTCACTTCCGGCTGAAAAATTAGATTTCCAAACCGGAAGTGAGATATTTTCGGTACGACGTCACTTCCGGTCGAGACATTCGATTTTCAAACCAGAAGTGACATATCTCCGGTAAATCCCTGAAAATCTCAACTTCCGGTTTAAAAATGCCCCAGTCCGCGGCAAGGACGCGAAGCGCCCGGTTTGTAACAAACTGCCAGTACACATATGTATGTTTGCAGATACAAAGCACACGGTACTCTCATCGTTCTCCGTCTACACAAACGGCAAGAGTCTTCTGAACGTGCGAAGAGGTACCGATTCGATCGCCTGTCTCGACGGTCTCCGATTTTTGAGCATCTGCTGGATAATCTACGGTCACACACATTACCTTGAGATCGTCGGAGCGAAGCTAGACCTATCCGGGGTATCGACGGTGAGAATCACACAGCTTTCTCCAAATTTACCCGCCGGACGATTATTTATGAATTATTTATGAATTATTTATGAATTATTTATGAATTATTTATGAATTATTTATGAATTATTTATGAATTATTTATGAATTATTTATGAATTATTTATTAATTATTTATTATTTGTCAAGATGCACGAGAACTGGGCGAATCTTCTAGTGCTGAACGGCAACATCGTCACCGACACGTTCTTTTTGCTCAGCGGCGTACTTCTGGCTTACACGGAGATGGGCCGGAAGGTAAAAAATCCAGACGGTCACAGGCTAAGCATTTTAAACCTTTACGTCCATCGATACCTCAGGTGCGACTCGCTGCTCGTTTACTTTTTCCCGAATACTGTGTCGAAGATCGCGGCTGGCGAGGACGAGATAATTAGACTCGATTTCATCCAGATTGACGCCTGCCTACGCGATAGTCATCGGCTTCTACGCAACCCTTTTCTACAAACTCGGCAGCGGACCTCACTGGGACACTTGGGTCGGCGCCAACAGGAATTTCTGCCAAGACAACTGGTGGACCAATCTTCTCTACGTTAATAATTACGTCAATGTCGCGAACATAGTAAGACGAGCTCCACAAAAAAGAATTAGCCCGACCCTAGCAAGTTGATGGATTGCAAACGAACCGAAAAACGTACATGTCCGTTGGGGAACAAAACGGACCGTAAAAACGACAAAACGGACTGTACATTTTTTTATGGCATTTAGTCTTTCTTCTGTTGCGGAAACCGAAATCGGACCGAACGGTTTTTTTCGAAAAATTTGCTTTGGTCCGTTTTCGGTTCCCGCAACCGAAAAAGGACCAAGATCGTATTTTTATTCTGGCCTTTCATTAAAAACAGAATTAAAAGCAAAGCAACAAAAAAATAAAAAAATTAGCCAAAAATTTTAATAAAAAATGTTCGGTCCTTCCTCGGTTTCTGCAACCGAAAAAGGACCAATCCAAACGTACGGTCCGTTTTACCGTTTTTTCGGTCCGTTTCGTTCCCCAACGGACGTGTCCGTTTTTCGGTCCGTTTTTTAGTTTTTTTTCCCTAAAAGCAGCCGTCCGTCAACTTGCTAGGGGAAACACCGTCTCGCTGCCGCGAGCTTCTAATTAAATTTTCTTTTTATAGACTCTTTTTCACCGTTTTTTCAGTGCCTGTCGCAATCGTGGTATCTCTCGCTCGACATGCAGCTGATCTGGATCTCGCCGATATTTCTTTACCCTATGCTCGGTAACGGCGGAAGAAAACAGATCGTATTTCTCGTTGTTCTGTCCATCGGATTTGTCGCCTCCGTCCTCGCGCCGCTTCTAGTCACTTACTTCAACTCCCTCACCGGCACAATGCTCTACTACAAAGAGTGAGACTCGACGAGTAACTATAACGATCGTGCGATTTTAAACTAAGGGAATTATTGTTTTATTTAAGAATGGTTTTTATTGCGTTAGTCAGACGGACGTCGCGAACGTTTATCTTCAAATCTACACGAGGGTGTACACCAGAGCCGGGCCGTACTTGCTGGGACTCGGACTCGGTTATTTCTTCAGGAAGTTCAAGCCCAGCAGCGCCAAGATCCCTGTCGTAAGATATTTCGATACATTCTTGAGAGGATGCTGGACCCGTTTTTAAGTCCTTAGTTATCTTTTTTATCGACGGGACTGGACGATTTCTTAGTTTGTATTTAAAATTATTAATATGCTTCAAATCGTGCAGGACTGTAATATTGATATAAACGCTTCGGTGTGCGGTCGAATTTTCATTAACAACGTACAACGAATGAAGAAAATATCACCAGCGAACAGTGAACGTAAACGTAGCATTCACTTTACATGGATTTATTTGATGTAATAAACTTTCTAACGATTTTTGAATATTCGGGAATTTCAGAGAATCGGCGTGCACTCTCGTTTTACCGATGTGAGTTCTAGTTGGATTTTTCACGAGCCATGTTGGTTTTCGCGACAATCTGTATTATTCGATTTTCTTCATTTCTTGGACGCTCTCAACCAAAATTCAAGTGCATGCAGAAGTGTTTATGGCCAGATTACAGTCCTGTAAAATTTGAAACATGGGCGTTGCATATTAATTGTGTAAAGTCTATTCTAACATAGCGTCATAACATAGCGTCGTTCCGTCGGTAAAACAGAAAGGTCCAGCAGCTTCTTAAAATCTTCATCCCTATATTTTGTTTTTTTTGTTTCTAAAAAAAATTGCAAATAATTGCAGACTGTCGTGATCGGTGGTTGGACTATCGCGATTGTGGCTGGAGTAGCCGTGGTGTTCGGTCCTCGGGGAATGTACTTCGCCGGTCACGGCCACGACGACGTCGGAGCGGCGTTTTACGCCGGTTTGCACCGGCCTGTGTTCGCCCTGGCCGTCGGATGGATCATCGTCGCGAGTGTCTACGGTTGCGCAGGTATTTTTTTTCTACTACAGTAGAACCTCGATTATCCGAACACCCATTATCCGAACCCTCTGTTATCTGAACTGCCGCTGATTCGGATAAAGTTTCTATTATCCGAACAATTGCGCGAAATTCTAGCATTCTTACATTGGTACGCGCCAATACATTGTTGAACGCTATAAACAACAAGCCAATTCAAGAACGCTCGAGTTCGCATAGACTCGCACAGCGGTACCGTAAATGCATGCCAGTCGTATGCACAGTATTTTTGAGTTTCTCGAACGAGCAAATACGCACGTATTCAAAATTTATTTTCGTTAATCTCGTAACTGGTCTCGTAGTTTAGTGCGTTATGGATTCAGCGTCCAGTCCTTCGACCTC
>JAPYZD010003769.1:0-12414 GCA_030522725.1 Ichneumoninae sp. B BG-2022a
AACCTGTGGTGAAATTACAGAGTCGCGCATGCGTAGTTCGCATTCCGTTCACTTTCGTCCCTTGGGATTTTGAGTCGCGCATGCGCAGTTCGCATTTCCGAACTTTCGACCCTTGTTGCACAATATACTATTTCTGACGACTGTGAGTTTGCAGTACGAGCCGAAGGCGAGTGTTGCAATCACACGAGTATCCGCAATTTTCTCACCGAGTGAAATAAATATATGTTTCATATTATTATTATTATTTCAACTAGGGGGCATTCCTGCCGTCGCACGCAGGCCGTAGGCCCATTGTGCACCCCTCTTGATAATTTCCCCTTCCCCCTACACTAGCCGACTGTCCCTCACGAGGGCCAGTAGTCCCGTCAGCGGGAAGGTTGTAACATCCCTGGGCTCCAACTGTGGTATGCCTAGGTGCTTTAGTCTTCTCCCAGCCATGGCTGGGAGAAGACTAAATTCGCAGATTACGTGAATGGGCGTTTCCTCGTCCCCTTCGCACTTCCTGCACACACTGGTCTCTTCCTTGGCCATTGTGTGTAGGTGCTTCCTAAGGCCGCAGTGTCCTGTCAGCAGTTCCACCGCTCTGTTTCATATAGTAAATACACTTTTTACTTTTATAAACAGTATAATTCGAATATTATTTCGAGATAAATGTCCGGGCAAATATAATTAAAAATATATTTTTGCACATATATAAAAATAAATAACTCATATACATTATGATGATGTATTACTGTGTAAGGAGAGGACGTGCTGGCGGTCTAAAAGACGAAAGCCGTACAGTGGCAATAAAAATTCTATTCTTCTATATAACTTATGTACAGAATATATTTTTTCGCGAAAAATTTGATATTATTAAATATATTTTTCGCATATATTTTTTTCCTTGCGGGTCGCAGCTGAGATGTTAAAGTTCTCCCTTGAGTGGCTGACGTTAGTTTCATCTCTCTTATTATTGAAGACGGTGCGTCGTATTCGACTCCTGTGTAGACGGCAGCTCAGCGTTCCAACCAAACTCCTTGCGTTATCTGTGTAACAAGACTGACAATTAGCGTCTCGAGGGTGTACCGTCGCGATCCACGAGACGATAAATTCCACGGAATGCTCCTTCCACCGAACCGCCAACGTCGAGAGCAACTGCAACTTGTCTAGCTCGCGAATCGACCCGTTTGCATTTCAATCGACGTTGCATCCTCGTTAATTGGGTTAATATGCTTTGCACAATGAACAAACGTGTTGCAACATAACTACCCACATCGCCCCCCGTCCCCAATCCCCCCCTCGTCAACCGACATCCGTCGTTGGTTGTCGACTGCTTGGCATCGCCGACACTCCACTCTACTCTCGATACAAATTATCACCCAAGTTCTTCAATACGTCTGAATTAATTAGACGATATCTGGTACAACATTGAATATAAATGCGCATATATCGCGCGACCAAAAATGTAAGGGCGTATCTCGGACGCTCGAGAACGTAAGTTACACCCTTCTGATTTTAGTCACGCGACACAGCACGCTCTACCGTGGAATAACACGAATCGAGGTCAACTGTAATCCGTCAACTCTATCAAGTTTAATCGACGACTACCCCGCCCCTGTTATACAGATTTTCACGAAACTCTGTAAGTGGAGAGACACGCTATTCTGCTCCAAATTAAAGGCCAGTCCGGAGGGGGACACAAAGCCCACGAGCTCGGAACTCCCGTATGAATATTAACTTCCACGGTTCGAGCACCCATCGGGCACAACCAATTGACTACTTGTTGCTTTTCCACAAAAAGCTATCGAAAGCTTCGGTAAACGTGAGTATAGATTCCGAAATCGTGACCGGTACATCGGATCGTAGTTGTAATTTGTAAATAATTATTTTATTCATATTTTCAATACATTACGGGGCGGGGTTAAAATATCGAATACCGAATATTCAGAATGACTATATTATCGATTTTTTTCACTACTCGAGATAATCTGGTAATTCTGAGAATGCTTAGACTTGCAAACTTGATACGGTACAGTAAAAAATTATTTTGAAACTCACGCACAAAAATGCTACTTTTCGTACCTGCCAAGAGTGGCGAAAGTGACACTTTACAGCTAAGTGTACTATAAATATCTGGCGCATGCGCAAATCGGTCTAACCTTACTTTACGCACGCTGCAGCGTGCGTAAAGTACGGCGCATGCGCAGTAGGCCTTGCTGTAGAACGCCTCAATTAGCAGGCGTGGAGTAGCTCTTCCACTGCATTCGTAACAAAAATATTATAGGTACACTCTCCCGAATAAACGCTCCGACTAATAAAGAAGTTAACAAAGATCTCAACTTTTAATTATCGTCAATATACATAAGACCCAAGCGATCATCCATCGCAGTCCCTTTCGGACAACGTACTTTCTGAAATTTTCCCTGTCGGAAATTTTGTCTTTTGGAACCTTGCCCTTTCGGAGAATTTAAACCCGCTGGGATTTGCTCTTTAGGAGAATCCACTTTCGGAGATGTGACCTTTAGGAAAATCGACTTTTGGAATTTCGTCTCTTAAGTGAATCTACTTTCGGTGCTTTAAATGTTCGAAACTGGAATTTTTCGAGTTCTAAATCTCGCGTATATTACCGTTCTTTCAAGGAAATTTCGGGGCTTCAGGTTTTCGAGACGTTTGCAATTCTCTAAATTAAACTTCGAATCTGTACATCTTTCCGGACTTAAATTTTCCTAATTTCCTAATGTCGTAATCATAGTTCTTTGCAATGTGAATATGGATTTCTCTATGCTTTTGGAAACTTAACATACTTTCTATGAAACCAATTTCCTCTGATCTATCCGTCGAAGCCAAATTCATTGTAGCTTTATTTCGATCGAATTTATAGACTCATGATGGACTAACTCGTCAGAACTTATATCGAGTGAGATATTTCGGTTCAGGGTTTCGCACCTTCGTATCTTTAACATTCGGGAATTTAATTCTGCCTTCTTATAACATTGGCAGCTTCTTCTGTCTAGGTTTACGCCATTAGGCAAAGTACCAACAGTAGCGGCACCTTTTTCTAATTTTATATTTATATTATATTAATTTATAGGCTCATGGCGGGCTAACTCGTCAGAACTTATATCGAGTGAGATATTTCGGTTCGGGGTTTCGCACCTTCGTAACTTTAACATTCAGGAATGTAATTCCGCCTTCTTATAGCAGTGGCAGCTTCTTCTGGCTAGGTTTGCGCCACTAGGCAAAGCACCAGTAGTAGTGGCAGTTTTGTGTAATTTTATATTTATATTATGTTATATTAATTTATAGGCTCATGGTGGACTAACTCGTTGGAAATAGTATCGGGTGATATATTCCGGTTCGGGGTTTCGCACCTTCGTAACTTTAACATTCAGGAATGTAATTCCGCCTTCTTATAACATTGGCAACTTCTTCTGCCTAGGTTTGCGCCACTAGGCAAAGCACTAATAGTAGTGGCAGTTTTTTGTAATTTTATATTTATAGTATATAATATTATATTAATTTATAGGCTCAAGGTGGACTAACTTGTCGGAAATTATATCGGGTGATATATTCCGGTTCGGGGTTTCGCACCTTCGTATCTGTAACATACAGGAATTTAATTCCGCCTTCTTATAACATTGGCAACTTCTTCTGTCTAGGTTTATGCCATTAGGCAAAGTACCAGTAGTAGTGGCAGTTTTTTGTAATTTTATATTTATAGTATGTAATATTATATTAATATATATGCTCAAGGTGGACTAACTTGTCGGAAATTATATCGGGTGATATATCCCGGTTCGGGGTTTCGCACCTTCGTATCTTTAACATACAGGAATGTAATTCCGCCTTCTTATAACATTGGAAGCCTCTTCTGTCTACGTTTACGCCACTAGGCAAAGTACTAATAGTAGTGACAGCTGCGTTTCACTTGCGAGAAACGCTTCAGCGCTCGGCCATCTAGCGGTAAAAAAATCCGATCCAAAGTTGCAGTGGCGCCGTCCGCTGAGTAAGGCGACTGCCGACGGATAAATGAACCCGTTCGGCAACCGCAAAGCAACGGTTGTTAATTGGATTCATTTCGAGTTTTTTTTCCGATCCTCTTTTATGGAAAAGCACGATCGTTCCTTTTTGGTCCTCACCCAGGAACAATTGGAGAGCAATGGTTCACCGAACCGTCAGCAACCAATGTATTGTATCACCGACTCGGTATAGAATGTCGAGCGATCGTTCCACAGTGTTGTTACGCTTCATTCATAAATATACATACACGGGTTTTCGGTTGAACAAACTCTCTCTCTGTCTGCGTAGCGAGCGAGGCTTTGTTTTAATCCGGGTGTAAGAAACGGCGGGAAGAGGGAGGGATTGCGCCGGACGAGTTCGCCCGGCACGTGCGGTTGAAATAGAATCAGAGCGTTGAAATAAACGTGACCGTAGATATTTCAGTACACTGTGTGTTGTGTAGAGACAGAGAGAAAGGGGGCGGGAGAGAGAAAGAGGGAGTCCTGTGAGTACGCACGTGACAAAACCAGCCAGAGGGCAGACTATACACAAGTGGGATTGTACAAGGTGTTACATACATATGTATATGCGTCTGTCGGCTGGTGAGAAACGGAAGGTCTTAACTCGTGTACTTGGGCGCGAGAAGTTGCGCCCTTTTGCTTCTTAGCAGTCGCTACAATTATATACATATATATGTATGTATACTTACATCTATGTATGCATACACATATATATGTATACATACATCTATGTATGTTTACACATATATGTATCCATACATCTATGTGTACATATATATGCATATATATATCTACATCGGTATGTGTACACACGTGTATGGGTACAAATGTGAGGATATAACGCCGGCGATGTTTCTGTTGTAGCGCGCGTGGCTCGCGACTGATGTCTCTCACTTTTGCTCGGCTTCGTCTATATGTGTATCGGGAGTGCTATAATAATACAAGACGCGCGCGGAAAGTGGCAATGGCCCCGTTAATACGTAACGGAGTACCATTAGTCACGTACCTTAACGGAATTGTAAGTCCAACGTTGGGAAACAGAGGACTCACTTGACGGATTTGAATGAGAGGCCTTCTTGCGTTTGCCTTCCCTTAAATGCTCGTGATGCCAACCAAGCGAATTAACGAGCGCACTCAACACACACACACTCTACACTCAATAAATTTCGTCGCAATTATCGTTCTTCGCTATAATTAGAGATAAGCCTCGAGCCGGCTGTGAGATGCAGCCAGACACGCCGTATTTGCAGTAGTTCGAGTCAACGAGTGCTGATACGGATCTCCCGATACCAAATGGGGTAATTTGTTTGTTTCCAGTTTGGCGAAACAAACACGCATTTGAGTGAATAATAATAATAATAATAATAATAATAATAATAATAATAATAATAATAATAATAATAATAATAATAATAATATTGATGATTTATTAACGAATTGCTCCTTTTATCGATAAAAGAAAATAGAACATTTTAATAGCTATATGACTTAGTGTGTAATTATATGTGTCCTGCTTTGGCTTCTTCAGAACAATTACAAAATTAAATGAATAACAATAATAATAATAAATTGATGATTACAGAAGATGCGAGTTTGCCGACGTCCGGGGCATCACCGCTGGCCGCAACGTCCGGCTCATATCCGGTGCGAACGGAACCAGCTTCGGAAGCCGTGCGAAGATTATCAGAGACTGATCGTGTTCTCATCGAGAATCTCGATATTGGACGATGCAGAACGAGGCACAACGGTCGATTTCTGACAATGCACAAAAGAAGACGCAAGCGGCTGATAACCAGAAATCTCAATCAAGAGCCTGGCCTTCTCGATGATATTTTTCACGGTCAAGTACAGGTAAAGTTTTTTCATCTTACCTCGAAAAAAATATACTAATCCTTCATTCATATTGTGTCTCGTTGATTGTTGGCAGTGTGTCTTGCAAAGGGCCGGTGACTGGCGATTTAATGCGTTCACGTTGGAAACGGTTACGGGTGGTGAGTATAAATTTGACCCTCCTTCACCTGACTATATTACCTCCCCGTAACGTTTCGAGGAACTACAAACGACATAAAGGTTGCTACAAATAACTATAAACGACTTTCGAGTGATCACAGTGTGTTGAATGCCCGGAAAAAATAAAAATAAATGAAAATTGTTGTAAACATTTTTCCTCGTTATTACAAACGGAAATTTGTACCACCAGATTAAACATTTTTTTAAATGGGTGAATGGATTTTTTTCAAAGTCCTATAACTTTTTTTGGGCTTCTACAAACGAAAAATTTGCTATTACAATTTACATACAAAACTCTTCAAGAATTTTTTAGTCTTGCAGTTATAGCAGTTTTAGCAAAACTGGATTTTTTTAAGTTGGGTGCTAAGTTCGCACAGCTCTCATTTCTCCCCACACGATTGGGTAAAATCCTCCTTGATTGTTAATCGAGTGCAGTTTTCGCCATAATTTTCTCTATCGTAGTGTTCGCAAATTTCAGGTCGTTCCTTGCCTGTCTTATGCGTCCACCTCTTCCAATGGTACGGGCTTTTTCAACGATTCAACCTGGACGTTGTTCGAGTGTGGAAGCTTTTTGGTAAGCACTGCCACAATACCAATTCTCTTGTATCATCGGCCACGAATTAATTTTTTTTTTCGGTTACCCTTCAACAGCCTTGATCGAAGAGGGCTACCATAGTACAAATCCATACCACAACAGTATACACGCGACTGACGTTACGCAAGCAATGCACTGTTTCCTCCAGGAAGAAAAAGTAAGTTTATAGTATACGGTCGAAAGCAGCTGATTGTGATGAATGTTTGGAATACGAACATCGCAAAAATTTTAAGGTACTACTGGCGGACATTCTGACCCCACGTGAGTTCAGAGAGAATTGAGAGAGGAATTACGAACACTTCTCGATAGGATACAAATCTGAAAAAATCAACCACATAAAAGGTGCTGAAAAGATTGATTTTGCATAATAATAATTCCAAAATGGTATAAACCAATTAATGAAAAAAAAATCTCAACGTATCACCTGGCAAGCTAACTTTTTTTACTTATTACAACGATTTGTTAATTTTGTGAATACGTATGAATTTTTTCAGAACTTCTTGTAATTTTAGAAAATTGCGTTTAGTTAATACCAAAACGTAACTTTCAAAAATTGCACAAAATTCTGAGAAAATTCGTACGTGTTCAAAAAGATTAACAAATTTTTTTCTATACGAACAAAAAGTTAATTTGCAGGGGCATTTGTTGAATGTTTTTTTTTCTCATCCGTTTGTTAATAACATTTTACAATTATTATTATGCAAAATCGATCTTTTCATCACCTTCCATATGCTTGATTTTTTCAGATTTTCATCCCATCAAGAAGTGTTCGCAATTCTCTCTGAACTCACGTAGAGAGAGGAAGAATGTTTGTTCTCACCTTCGTTCGGACTGTGAAATATATTTGATTAGGGGGAATGCATGTGAGGGCGTCGAGAATAAATCGTGTAACTAATTCGCTTTGTTCTCGCAGATAAAACGGCATCTCAGTAGCCTGGAGATAATGGCCTCGCTGATAGCGGCGGTGACCCATGACCTCGACCATCCAGGTGTTAATCAACCCTTCCTTGTTGCGACGAGCAATCATCTCGCGACTCTCTACGAGGTAAACTACCGAATAAATAACAGTCCTTTTTTTTAGCACCGCTATTGGCGAGTACTTGATGATTTTTTTTCGACAGAATACTTCGGTACTGGAAAACCATCACTGGAGATCGGCCATAGGATGCCTTCTCGAGAGCGGAGTTTCCGAACAGCTGCCAGCTCAAGTGCGACCCGAACTTCAGCGCCACATAAGCTCTCTCATTCTCGCTACGGATATAACGAGACAGCAAGAGTTTCTTACACGTTTCAAGGTACGAAAGGTTCTCCGCACTAAACAAAGAGGAGCTATCGTATTTTGCTGAAAATCCAATCGGCCGAATCGGCGGATAGCCGAAAATCCAATAGGTCCAAACGTACCTCTTTCGTATCGTCCAAGTTCCAAAACTTTCTTTTTTCGAATCGCCAGACAGCTGAATTTTTGTTTTCCGATCGTGAAATTTACGAAACTTCATTATTCCGAACCTTCATTTAAGCGAATATTACTTTTTCGCAATAGTAATTGGCTCAACATTATTCCTTTGAATCGACATTTAACTGAATGTCGTTTTTCCATAACAATTTCAACGTACTTCATTTCCCCTAATCGTTAAACCTCCAAATGTCAAGTGGCTGAATTATCATGCTTCAGAATAGTATTTATTCGAGAAGTCATTTATCCACATCGATTCGTACTGAACGTAGGATTATTTGCGAAGACATAATAGCAGATAGTCAGACTATTCACTTATATTATTTGGTTTAGTGATTCATTTGATTGTCGATTCGACAACTTAATGTTGGAAGGTTTAACGATCCGGAGAAACGAAATTCGGTAAAATGATTATTCAGAGAAACGAAGTTCGGTGAAATTATTATTCAGAGCAACGAAGTTCCGTGAAATTATTATTCGGAGAAATGAAGTTCGTTGAAATAATTATTCGGAGAAACGAAGTTCGGTGGAATTATTATTCGGAGAAATGAAGTTCGGTTAAATAACGATATGAAGGAATAAAGTTCGGACAACTACCATTTTCAAAGAGTAACGTCCGTTGAAATGAAGGTTTGGATAAATAACATTTCGTCATTTCGACGATTGGGAAAAATAAAGTGTCAGAACTTTGCCGATTTAGATGAATTATCTTCGGACACATGATCTTTGGCCATAGGTTGATTTGACCGATTGAAGTTTTGGCAAAATAATGTGGCTCAGAAAAGTAATATTGTCTAAAAAAAAAACAATTCACTTGGGAGCTTAGAAAAAAAGCGTTTTGTTATTTCAATTCAACAATAATCCTTATCGTACCGCACGAGAGTGAAACGATACTATATTCTCTTGAATTAAATTTGTTTTAACTTTTTCGTTGTTTCTATTTCGTAACAACGTTGTTTCTAAACGTAACAACGGTATTTTCCACAAGGGTTACCTGGACAAGAACGCTCTGGACATGGAACGACCGGAGAATCGTCACTTCGTACTGCAGATATCGCTCAAGTGCGCCGACATCTCGAATCCCTGCAGGCCATGGGACATATCGAGAAAGTGGTCGTACAAGGTCTGCGAGGAGTTCTTCCGTCAGGGCGATTACGAGAGGCAGTTGAATCTCTCGGTGACGCCTCTCTGCGACAGGCAAACAATCAGTATTCCAAAGATACAGGCGGGTTTCTTCGAGTACGTCGTTACCCCGCTGTACGAGGAGTGGCACAGGTTTCTGGGCGACGGACTGAGCGTCTCGTTGATGCTTCACTTGCGGGGCAATCAGAAGAGATGGGAGGCTCTCATAGCTCAGGAAGCCGCGGAGGACACGAAGATGGAAACGTCGGACGCGGAACAGGCTCAAAATTCGTCGAATTCCGACGACGACCAAGCGCCAGGAACGCGCCAGATATCGGGAAGCGTCGAGTTCCTGCTGCCGGATGCGGAACCGACATGCGAAGGACAGTCGAATCTGCCCGGTGAGATCGGCCAGTCCCGGAGGGTCAACAGAAGACACTCGGTGCCTCTGAGCATCACGAAACCGTTGTCCCTCCCGCCAAGGAGCTCGAGGAGCAGAAGGGAGAGCCTACCGAGCGAGCACCTCAAGCCACCGAGAAGTTCGCTGTACCGTCTCGAAGACAAATCCGCGGAGGGAGTCCTTCGCAAGCTCAGCTCCGTGTCGTTGCTGTCGTCGAGGAGCAGCGTCTACGAGTCGGCCGGTTACGCGAGCTCTTCGTACGAGCGTCCCGTCAGCGCTGAGAATCTTCTTCCTGAGCCGAGCATAGCGAGTATAACGAGCAGCGTCGAAGCCTCGAGGCTCTCCACCGTCCTCCAGCCGGAGATTAAAAAAACCGGATCCCTGACGACGAAACATCTCACGAGACAGCAGACCTTCCCGCCTCTTCAGCCGTACGTGAGAATTCGATACATGTCGACGACAGCCGAGATGTCGAAATGCCGAACGGAGACCCTGATGGAGGCGGAAGACAGTCTATCGAGCTCGGAGCCGAGTTCGAGGTTCGACGAATCTGGCTCCGGGAAACGCTGCGGCGCCTACTCCGAGATGGAGGGCGAGTCCTCGAGAGCGAGGAGAGCCGACGGCGAGTCGACGAGAGCCTCGAGGGAGCAGAGCAGCAGCAATCAGCGTGGCTCGAGGCGTCGGGAATCTGTGTTCTCGGACATGACGAGACAGAGCCTGGACATTGGGCCTCAAGGCTGCGCCTTCCCGAGGCGTCATTCGGTTCAGGCTGTGCATTCCGAAGATCCGAATCTATTGGGCTTGGGCCATCGACACCGGAGACCCTCGTCCGCTCAGGAAGCTTATCCCGCTCAGATGCTGTACGCCTCCCTGCTCAGTGGTTCGACGACCGGGACAATCTCGAACACCTCGGAGATGCCGGTGTCCGACGTTAGATCCGATCTACGAAAGAATTCGAGCAACTCCGACTGTAGCTTCGGTGAGTTGTCGGTCTCGAACAGTCCTCGGGAGAGTCGGGAGCCGACCTCCGCGAACATTGTCGTCACCAAGTGTCCGGAACTTTGTCAACTAACGGAAAAGTGCAAAGAGTCGGAGTTGCGAAGATACTCGACGCCCGTAACGCAGACGAGGGTCGCCGGAAACGGCGACAACGGGGCCGGTAGACGTTTCACCGCTATTCCCGT
This sequence comes from Ichneumoninae sp. B BG-2022a, assembly GCA_030522725.1. Taxonomy (NCBI): domain Eukaryota; kingdom Metazoa; phylum Arthropoda; class Insecta; order Hymenoptera; family Ichneumonidae; species Ichneumoninae sp. B BG-2022a. Next base: position 10,766 of record JAPYZD010003769.1, read on the forward strand.
AACATCCGAATTGTCCGTTCACAAAGTATTCTTCATCGGAACTCCACCGGAGTCTCCGGGAGTTCAGAGCGGTGTGTCGTCCTCGAGCGACAGCGCCAGCGATCACCGGCCGAGTATCGGAGATACTTCGAGCGCCGAGGGAGTGCCCGTTGGGACGAAGAGAGATTCCGAGGGCATGAGACAGAAGAGCTTCAAGATTCCGAAATTGAGTGACGAAGGGAGAATGAAGGAGAACGTGGATCCGAGGTCGGTCGATGAGTCCAGCAGGACTGGGATCGTCTCATCGAGAAGAGCTAGTCAGGTATCAAGAGTATTTCAAATATCAGAAGTATCAAATACTTTTTGTACTTGATATACATCTCAAGTATTTTTTCCAAGTACTTTTCACAATTAGGTTCGTAGTATTGACCGTCATCTAGGTTTAAAAAAAAAGGCGCAATGTAATTTGAACATGGTTTCCTCATTGTAAAAATCGCTAACTGAAATTTTCGTAATACGTTGTTTTGAAGATATATTTTTTTAATTAATTTAAAAAAAATGATTAAATAATAATTTAATAACAATTGAAATAAGTTCTCCTTATAATTATATTTATTGAACAGTTCAGACAGATAATATATTACAGGCAGGTAATATATTACTTGAAACAGGATGTCATGCCACTCATCTACTATCTGTAATGCGAGCGTGTACTCAAAAAGTACTTGTACTTGGTACTTGAAGTACTGAAAAGGTCCGGTGTACTTGGTACTTGAAGTACTAAAAAGTACCTGTGTACTTGGTGCTTGAAGTGCCAAACAAGTATCCGGTAATTCAAGTGCTGCTCAGCTCTAGAACATTTCTTTTCAATGTTTTCCTAATTGTTTGTTTAGCAATTATTTTTTATTTTTTTGCCAATTCGGTAATAACTATTCATCCTTCCCCTTAGAAAAAATTTTACTTTATGTGGCAGGCGTGGGCTCGGAGACGCGGATCGGCTCCGGTCGGTCTTTTAGCGAGGGTCGACGACAGTCCGATAGTCGCTGCTGCCGTTGCGCCGAGGATCGATCGTCACGTCAGCAGACGTGGCTCCGTACCAACGGACGTCACAGTACATCAAGGTAATTGCCGTACGTGATTTTTCCATGACATATCGTTACACTATTCGAGAAAGCACCGGTTCGTTGTATTAATCGGCATTACTTTTTTTTTTCTTAACCGCAGGTGGATCGTTCCGAGCAGCTCTGGGTCCTCGGGGTGAGAACATACCGTCGCCTAGGAGGGCGAGTCTTCCGCAAGAAGCGGCTCTTAGCGATCTGTTGGAAAATGTATTTCTACGAGCCGGTAAGATCATAATTTCCGTTCGATGCAATCGATTTTATTGTCGATTAAGGCGACTGAAGCACTTCACACTTGTCAAATAAGTGCTACGTTTTTAAAGTTGTTTATATAAACTTTTGCGCATTTATTGATTATAGTCGATGGTTACAGGTTTGTATTACAGCAGATTTCCTTAACGTAGGAAAATATTAAATGCAAAATTATTAATTGCAAAATTATTAATTGCAAAGTTATTAATTGCAAAATTATTAATTGCAAAATTATTAATTGCAAAATTATTAATTGCAAAATTATTAATTGCAAAATTATTAATTGCAAAATTATTAATT
>JAPYZD010003770.1:0-12410 GCA_030522725.1 Ichneumoninae sp. B BG-2022a
GCCACTCTGGCCACTCTGGCCACTCTGGCCACTCTGGCCACTCTGGCCACTCTGGCCACTCTGGCCACTCTGGCCACTCTGGCCACTCTGGCCACTCTGACCACTCTGGCCACTCTGACCACTCTGGCCACTCTGACCACTCTGGCCGCTATGACCGTTCTCACCGCTATGACCGCTGTGAGCGCTCTCACCGCTATGAGCGCTCTCACCGCTACGAGCACTCTCACCGCTATGACCGCTCTCACCGTTCTCACCGCTATGACCACTATGACCGCTCTCACCGCTATGACCGCTATTATCGCTACTATCATTACTATCGCTACTATCGTTACTATCGCTACTATCGTTACTATCGCTACTATCGTTACTATCGCTACTATCGTTACTATCGCTACTATCGTTACTATCGCAAGTATCGCTAGTATCGCCAGAAGAAACACTTATCGGTTGATCGGCGCATATATATCGCACAAAATAATCAACTACTCTCTGAGTGTCCGGCAGAAGTATGATTTTGACGACAATTTTTTTAAAGTTATGTACGAGTTGCCGAAGCTTGTTGATATAACGAGCAACATTGGGTTCATCGCGCACTGTACTTCCGGGGTCCACCAAATCTCGCGAATCATTTTTTGTTTCCCACGAATCTTCATCTTGACACGATGTGTTCGACTCGTCGCTACTATCGTAAGACCCACTTGCCGTGTTATTGCTGCTCAAGTGTTCCAGATAATATTCAAGAACATCCAAAAAATTCAGAATTTTCGCCACAACTTCAAAGTTAATGACGTCGCTGATTTCGTCAAGTTGTTGATCGTACGGCTCGTATTCTATCATGTTGGCTGTACCATCATCAAAGTGCAGGGGAATCGAACCAGTAGGAACGGTTCCCAAGACGGCGAAAATTACTGGCAGGCATGTCACGAACAATTGCATCTGTTGCAGGAAATTTTTCCAATTGATTTTTGTTTGTTTAATAAATGTTTAATATCTGTCGGTGAATTATGTGTTATGCGCTATTATTTTATTATGTTATGCGTTATTCGATCTTACCATGACAATGTTGCGGCTACTCCGAACTATGAGGTTCGATGGTTTCGGCTTTTAGCCAACGAATATATAAAGCCGGGTAGAAACTATCCCCACTTGGAATAAATAATGATTTAAAGATAATTCTTATCACAAGCTGTAAATCGCTGTTATCACTTGTTTACCGAGTTTTTTTAATGTGAATTAATTTCCGATACTTGTGCCTTACCGAAGCTTGTAATCGTTTGAAATAATGAATATACCCAATCAATCAACAGACAAAAAAGAATTATAAACGACGACAGGAACCACGCAGAATTGAGAATTTACAGGCACATAGAAACAAGTTTTATCAACTCAAACTAGACTTTTCTCGATCAATTTTGCCTCACATCGACGCGATCGTCGCGCGGGCCCTGGGGCACCCGTACAGCGCGAATAATTAATAATAATTGCGGAAAAAATCGAAATAAATGCTTTGATCGTAGCCGACTATTTATAAGAATAGCAAATTATATATTTATGAAAACGTGCAATAGTAATCATAAAAATCGTCCGTATCGCTAAATGAAAAATAATCGTCGATCTCCACATGTGCATGCCATGCTGAGTTTAATTATCCCTTTGACGAGGTGTAATTGGTTTTGTATCGCATTCCCGATTGCACTGACATGGTTCTATTTACACAATCCACCGGAAAAAAATGTGAAAACAAAATTTACTAACATCGATTAAATATCTTATAAAATGATTATTTACTATGAGTAAAAAAATATCAAAAGCTTATCTATACCTAGTCAATCTAAAAGTTATTATGAAAAAAATCCAGGCAAAACAATACATCGACCCAGACAAACCTTCAAAAAAATAATAAAGTGTAATAAATCTTCTACAATGAAATTGATAAAAATTTATTCAAATTGCACCCTGCCGGATAATTCGTCCGGTAAATACAAAAACATAAATATATCAAATTTGTTCACATTTAACTCTTCCGATGACTAAATTACCAGATTTTAGCAATTTAAAATCGTCAATCTTGAAAGCCTATTAAAATTTGATATGCAACTAGGATAGCAACTCAGAAATTTGCTATTCTAGGTGTATATCGAATTTTGCTAATTTTCTACAATGTAAATTTTTGTAAATCGCTCCTTCGTCGTTCGACTTGCCACGTGAAGGTTCGTTGCAACGTAGTTGGGAAGTGGTGTCGCTCTTGGCCATTAATCGAGCCTTGGCGAGCACGATACGCCGTAAGGGAAGGTGTGCGGGCAGGGGGGGGGGGTGGCCAGGGACGTTTTGGAATTATTAGCTTTATCGAGTATAAAATTAAGCCGTAGCTGAAGTTTAGAGTTCCGACTCGTGGCCTTCTTGGAATACCTCGCTCCGCCCTCTACAAGTGTAAATCGACGCCGATGCATAAAACATACAAGATACATTGAAAATGAAATGGGCCTCGCGCGATCGGGCTAACGAAATGGGAGAATGTATAAGAATGTCGATCATTCACCGATATCCGCTCGCATAAAAGCAATCGGTGCCTCCAGCTTTAGGTACTCGTACGTAAGTTCTCGTCGAGTTGTAAGTCGGAGCTCGCAAGCCGGCTAGGAGTCTCGCTTGCCACCGGACGTTTTCCTTTCGTTCTCAAAAATCAAATTTTTGCTGCATTGTTGAAAACTTTATTTATCTTTATTGAATTACAATTTTGTGCGCAACTATCTCTTCGTAGAGTCTCAAAGGGTTAAACATTAAAGTTCAAAATTACAATTTTCGTTACGGTGCAGTGTGCTGATCTAAAAATGCGAATACAGGGTACCCAGATTTTCTGAAATTTCCCGACCCTCTCGAGTTGCACTCTAGTATTTATTTCACGATTTTCGGAGCTTTTTATTCAACGCCCTATTGATTCGACATGCCCGCTTTCATTGCTGGATTCGGCAGGCACGCTTTCATTGCTGGATTCGACAGACAGATTAAAGATATCCTCAAACAAATTTGTGATGTCCAATAAAATGGGATCGAAGAATTCACTTGCCGAACTTGACAAACCTGGTGGATATCCCAAGTTTGACGAACTTTGTGGATATCCCGAGTTTTATGAACTTGGTGGATATCCCGAGTTTTACAAACCTGACGCACTTGCTAGATATCCCGCGTTTGACGAACTTGCCGACTCCGAATCTGGCGAATCTGGAGATCTTGTCAATCTTGTCGATTTGTCTGGCATGTTGGCCATATCCTGCTGAGATTCCACGGGGGTCGAGCGAGTACTAACGACGCCCAACACGGCCAGAACTACTGCCAGGTATGCCAGGAAAAATTTCATCTGTTGGGCAAAGGATTTTTTATTCATTTTCGTTTTTTTGTTTTTTTTTGCGAATTTTTTTATATCTATTGATGAATTATGTGTTATGCACTATTCGTCCTTACGCACCATGAGAATGTTGCGTCCACTATGAACGATGAGCGTTAATTGTTCGAGCTTTTAGCCAGAGAATATGAAGCCGGGTAGGAACAACCCCCCACTTGGAATAAACAAAAATTGGAAGATAATGCTTATCGCCAAGTATGAATCGTTGTTATAAGTTGCCTACCGAGTTTTCGCAAAGTGATTCAATTTTCAATATCTCTGACTCACCAAACCTTACCCATTGTCTAAAATTATGATTATGAATGTACACTATAAATATATCGATAATTTTTTTTTTTTGTAAACTGGGACGATAAGAACGACGTAAAAAATAAGTCGCATTAGCAAAATTGAAGATTCCAGCCAAGGTAATCCATCGATCAAAACAAGGCTCCAAAAAAATAAGACAACGTAATCATTGACGGTGAAATTGATAAAAATTCATTTTAATTGCGCCCTGTCAGATCATCCGTCTGGGAAATATTAAAATCCAAATATATCCAGTTTATTGGCCACATTTAATTCGTCTAATGACTAAATTCCCACATTACAGAAATTAGAAATCTTCAAAAAGTTCAAAAATTTGCTGTACATCTAGGATCGTAAGCCACAAATTTGAGGTCTAGTCGCGTTTCAAATTTTTCAAATTTTTAAAACTGCAAATTTTTGTAAATTGCTGTACCGTCCTTCGACTCGCCACGTGGAGGTTTGTTGCAACGTAGTTGCGGGGCTGAGCCGGTCTTGGCCATTAATGAAGTGTTGCTGACCATTGTACGGCTTCAAGGGGTGGGCGGGGGAGAGTGTTGGGTAATGCCATCGCCGTTACGGAATATTTAGCTTTATCGAGGATAAAATTAAGACGTAGCTGAGGTTCAGAGTTTCCGACTCGTGGCTTTTTCGGATTGTCCCGCTTCGGCTGCCACACGTGTAAATTAGCCGCACGTGTAAATTGGCCCCGATGCATAAAACATACACCAGTGCGTGTTCGAGTCAACGGAATGCAAGAATGTTCAAGAATCGGATGGTTTAACAGCAAAAACGATAGTAGATCATTTCCGAGCGACAAGTAAGTTACCGTTTTTTAAATCGATAAATGTTGATCTAATTTGACGATCGAAGTTTGATTAAATTTTTTCTTAGCTAATTCTTCATTTTGTTTTCCTCAACCCTTTTCCCCTTATTTTTGCAAGTTTTTGCAACTTTTTTACTGGTGTTATTAATGAATCTCCCCGATGGTGGATATGAAGATATTTAGGGCGGGTTCGTTTTTTTCTCTCTTTCTGGACAATTAAGCATCACTCGTTCCCCGTTCCCTTCTTCGGAGGAGGACTAACGAGACGGGTCACTCGTGGCTTTTTTTTTCTTTTTTTTTTCGAGCACCCGAATGAGCGCCAGCGGTGCGCGGCTCGTTTCATTTCTAGTTTCGGGAATCCGTTGCCGCTTCCTACGTTGCAGCATCGTAGCTCGGATGGCCGTAGGACTGGGACTCTCCGTCGAGCCACTGGCAGGATAATGGCGGCCATAAAACGGCCGTAAAGCGTCCTCTCGCGCGGCCTCCGCCTTCTTATAAACACTACGAGGCCGTAAACACTCGAAATTATCGAGCCTCGCGGTGCTCGATAGGTGCCACTTCCCTTTTCCTCTTTTCTTCATTCTCCCTGTAATACACCTTCAAACGCGATAAATAAAAATAAAAAATTACATTCGCGTCGCTCTTCCAACATGGCGGAACATTCCTGCGGTCACGTGTTCTCACCGATGTACCTCACTTCTCGTCGCATTTAACCCCCAAAATATGGCTCTAAGGTGCTTCGTATCGCCGGAATTGATTTTTCTCCGGTTTTTGCATAAATATTGATTTCGAAGATATATATTTATATCTTTCAGTAGTAGTAGTTGATTTATTGACAATATTCCAGATGGAGCAGTTTTTAATACATAGCATTTCATAGTGTAAGTTGTCCTAAGAATATAAATATATTGTCAATTGGCCATCGACCTAAGTCCTTCAGCCATTATATCTTTCATTTTATCCGTTTTCTTTTATCGGAAAAATTATTTTTTCTCCGATCAAAATTTTATGGCTTAACCGGACACTCGCAAAGAGGGACTTAAACGCAAGTGACTGACTGTAACCAGTATCCTCTCTCCTATTCCATTATAGAGATTCTCTATTCTTCCTTTCTTCACTCCAACACGCGGAAGTGAAGAAATAAAGCTAAAAATAAAAATTGCTAACCGTTCGAGCGTGCCAACTTTTCGCTGTTTCTTTCGCCACGGTGTTTTGCTATCGCATTGGGCGGCAATACGAAACTTTACGACGTGTAGCCAACGGGGAAACATCGCGTCGGTTAATTTATCGGCGAGATTATAAATTCTTCCGATCGACGCTGTTGTGCCCCCCTACGAAAGAGATCGATTCGGATCTCTCGTTTTAGTCGGATGTAGACACTTTTTTTTCATTATTAAATTTATTTTTTAATTCGATACTTTGGATCGTCAAAAGGTATCGCCGTAAATTAGCCATTAAAAATGTTAATTTGGCTGTATGATGAATTATCATCGATATATTTTTTATTTCGAGGCGTCCGCACCTGCTGCTTTCCATACACGCTCGTTTTGTTTCTTCGTTTTTTTATTTTATAATTTTTTTTCTATCGGTTCTTTCCACCTGTCTTTCTCAATTTAATGTTTTTTTTAACTCTCTCTCTTTGTCGCACTCCCGTGACTACAAAGCTGCGAAAGACCGATTTCTCCATGCTTCGCTGCTCGACATATACAGGCATACTAGGTAGCGGGTGCGCCGCAAGCCGGGTTAATAAAGATATCCCTATTACATCGGGAGTCGTATATAACCGACGGTGATTTTACGTTTGAATAAAAGCCGCTTAATTTAAGAAGTGATTTTAACGATCATCATAAATTCCATACTTCCCAATCGTACGGGAGGCTGCCATGAATCTTCCGATTATTATTCTGGCATCGAATTTCACATCGCGTTACATTTTTTGTTCGGTCAATTGTTTTCGAAATTATCTCGGAGTTTTTTTTTTCAAATTCATTTCGTGGATCCAAAAATACTCTAAAAAGGATCTTTCAACCGTAAAAAAGAAATATATATATATCGGTCAATTCAGTAAAAAAATAAAAATAAGAGAGCGGTCTTTGTTCCATCTTATTTCTCGTTAATTCCTTAAACGCTTCGGGTGTATCCGAGCTCTCATCACCCGGCCAGAAGGTGCCCGTCCGTCCGTCTGTCCGTTCTACGGATTTTACCGAGAGCGCAGTCGCTCCTCCACAGTTCCTTGTACCCAAAAGACTTTCCCAATTCCCATGCAAATAAGCCAATTTATTTCGGTGACGGAACCCCAAAACGATTAGGTTAATGCGACCTCCTTGCCATGGTCCATCGTCCCCCGGGTTTGTAGTCGTCGTCCGCCTCGGACCCGCGTAGACATATCTGTGGAGCGCCTCGCGCGATCAGCATCCGTAAAATCCTGTTTCGGATCTTTTCGATCTTTCGGGAGCGCCCGATCAGCCCAAAGTCCCCAACGGAGCATCCTGCTGTACGCAAATAGACAAATTGCCTTCTGTACAGATCGTCCCGGAAGTCGAGATATCGTGTTCGATGCAGTCCTATCGAAATTACAATTTTTCAGCTCCTGGATGCACAGTAGTATAAAATTTAACATCTTTTTTTTAGATCTGTATCTTTTCAACAGTTCGATGAATTTGACGATATCTTTGTGATATCCCTCGGAGATATCCGAAATAAGAAAGATGTCAATTCATTCCCAATTAATATTTCGTCATTTACTTCGAAAAGGTGTTAGATTTTATGCAGTGACTTCCTTACCCTTTAAAATGTTTCTATCTCTCGAACGCCTCGATAAATGTGTACAACATATTTACAACTTTCTCGGATGATCGATATTTTTCCCCGGGAATTTTTTCAACATTTTTACAAATTTGTTTTCAAAGTTTCTTTTATTTAAAAAAAAAAAATGAAAAAAATCGAAACCTGTAAAAAATTTCAGTATTCTTATTTTTCACTTGGAGCATAAAAATGTTGCGTTGTGCTAATAGTAAAACGTTTCGTCATAGGATGTACAAGCATAAAACCATACACACTTCGGTATCGGCGTGGCGTCGCCGATCTCCATTCGCCGCAGCCGGGCCGCTGTATATATAATGGTCTTAACTTGATTAACGAACGGCTCGATTGTAAATCGTTGAGGTGAGCGCTCGTTAAAAATCGATAAGCCACCGCGGCGCGGGAAGCCGTTGGTGCATGAGACTGTACGGCATCTCGATCCGGGATCGGGGGATCGCGACCGTGGTCCGTCGGCTTCTCTTCAGCAACGCGGCTCCTTATTTCGCGTGTGCCGCCTAGCTACCGCGATCGGCTTCTCGATTTTTTTATTCTTTTTTCTTCTTCGACCTTCCCAGCCTCCGCTGCGTTATACCTGCTGAGCTCGGCTACCGCCTGCACGCTCCTTTCATTCGATTAAGACACGTGATTTTTTATTACCGATCTTTAGTACAATTTTTCACTCGTCCGATGCTCTACTTCAATTTTTTTTACCGATTCGCCGCACTTTTATTGCACTTCGTACTTTTTATTGCCTCAGCGTTCCCGAAAACCGGTATATTTTGACCATCTCGGTATTGGCTACACGTATTTGCAAAATTATTATTAGTTGTAGTAATAGTCAATTTATTGACAATATTCCATAGTCATAGTGGATCTATTGACATTATGGTACAATTTTTTGAACGTAGCGTGACATAACGTAGATTGACGAGGGAACATATAATGTATTGATAATTGGCGGTTGACCTAAGCCCTTCAGCCAACAAAATCATTAAATATTGCAACAATTAAATTCATTCCCCTAATCTGAAACTACGAGTTTGGTTCGGGTCGTCAAAAATATATCTACATGTAAAAATTCTATTCAATATATTTAGTATACGATATTTCCACAATCAAAAAAATTCGAAATTTAATGTACCGGACTGGAAGTTTTTATGCAAAAACGGGTACGTTCATTTTAATGTACAAATGTGATGAAAAATTAATACACTTTTTCATTTAAATTAAAGTAAATTATCAAAAATGAAGAATTTCCAACGTTTTTAATACACAGAACATTAATTTCTCATCGCAATCGTACGTGAAATTTAACCAGTTTATGCATAAAAACACCCAGTCCGGTACATTAAATTTCATACAAACCTTTGTTACAGTCTATAACAAGTGATATATAAACAAAGTATACGACTGACAACCCTTTTAATCAGGGGCTGCTCTTGGCCGTCCGAGCATCGTTACCTATGCCTCGGGTCTCGAACCTCCGCGCGACGGATCCGGGTTCGTAAAGCTTGCGGATTAAAATAAATATGTGCAATGTATCGCGTTAACTAAATGTTGGACGAGCTGACCCGATCGAGTTTTCTTCCCATTATATTCCGTTGGTTTCCGAGAGGTCGGACAGGACCCCTCGCGGAGTACCGCGGGTGGCGAAACGAATTAAAAGTGTAGCCGCGGGCGGACGCGGCCGCAGCGTCTCAGGGTCGGACATCACTGGGAAGTTCTTGCGACGAGGTTGCGTGTATGCGTGAGCACGCGTGTGTCCACGAGACACGTCGCGCGGCTTTCTGCCGGAAGGGAGAAAAGGAAAAGAATGGCATTCGGGCGAAGGTGCAGAGGGGCGGGGGGGGGGGGAGGGGGGAGTGGCGCGCGATGCCCGACGTTCCTTCAGATACGGGGAGGAAAAAAAGTTGAGCGCGCGCGACCAACGACGAAAAATCCCGGTAAGACGACAAAAGAATCCACGGAGACGAGCGCGAGAAAGATATGCGAGAAGTGGACCTACCACCATGCATGTTCGGCTAATAGCTCTGAACCGTGTGCCCGTCGGACGTAGTGTCTCAATCCCGGCGAGCAAAATTGCTATGAGGAAGAAAAATTCAACGAGACAGTCGCAGTCTCGACGATTATAGAATACTTTTCTTTTGGTGTAAACGGAACAAAAAAAAAATACAAAAAAATGAGGACCAATCGTGGAAGCGCACCTGCCGCTGCTGCGAGAAACGAGACTGAAGGGATCGAGTCGGAGGACATTTTTGGGAAATATCTCGGGACCTTACAGGGACTCGGAGTTGTTTACAATTTGACATTCTTATTTATTTGTTTATTTTAAGAATCTGCAAAATTTACATTTTTAGAAGCATCTTGTTATATAAACATTTTCGGGCAGTTTGGACAAACAATTTTATTTCAGCTTAAATGCAGGTTTAAATATTCTATACTGGAACTGCATTTTTTTTCATCGCGCAATATAGCCGATTAAAATGTTGAATACAAAATGTAGAATCGAAAGATCAATCTGACTAAAAAACGAAAAGTTAGAAACATAGCGTAAAACCACGATGAAACGTTGAGATGGAGCACATATGAGCGATATATGCGCTTATGTTATAAAAGTAGGGGTACGGAGGTGGTTGGGAGGCTCCGAGGTCGTCTGGCGAGAGGAGCTCGAGGAGTCTGGCGCGGTTCTACCGCTGTTGAGCGCGACCCAAGATCGAATGTGCGATCGAGTGTGTAAGTGCGAGCGGGCCACCAGCAGAGCCCCGGGACCACCGCCGGTGCTACGCCGAGTGAGCCTCTCTCGGAGCCGGACTTCGTCTTCCTCCTTTCTCGGGCTCTCTTTCTTCCCTCGAACGACTACGGCGACGAACGAGATAAAAAGAGTATCGAAAGGTGGCTCACCGGGTCCGCGGCGAGTCGGCTCCTTCCCCCGGTGCACGGGGTTCGACACAGGCCACGAACGGCCGAAGACGAGACGAAACGAGAGGACAGCAAACGTCGCGGCGAACTGGACCCGACGCTCAAAGAATGCGTAGGCCGGGCGTAATGATTCGGACCATGTTGCACCCGCGCTTCGGTAACGCAACGATCACTTTTCAGAAATATAATCGACCTTCTAGGATCTCCAAATGTCAGCCTGGACATTCGGAGTTTTATTTTATTTTTTGTAGTGATTAATTTTTCGAGGATAGAGAAGAGGTCCGGGAGACCGGCAGCGGTAGCCGCCCTAGTGGGAGTGACACGCAGGGCCGGTGTTGGCCGACGCTTTGCCAATACTGGTCCTGTGTGGCGCTCCCACTAGATTCTTGGGACACATGCGCGGTCAGTCGCTTTAAAGTTCAAATAACTCTTGAACAGCTGGTTCTATGAACTTTGTCGTCGTGACCTTTTTTGTAGAGAATTTCGTCCTCTGTAAATAAGGTTCTCTGCCTCTGGACTCCTAGACGAAGGGTTACATACTTTTTGCGCAAAAACTTCGAGAGTCTTTCTAACGCGGATATCCGACCACCCGAAGATAGATTGCTCGATCCCTCGAAAACGGCAAATCCTAGCGATAATATGCTATGAATACTTTTTCTCTGAAATTTTATTCTCTACAAAAAATATCTCTTGCAAAAATGCCGTCGGAGCGACCGTTACCGAGATAAACGCTCGCAACACTCGTAACGTTCCGAACAGCCGGTTTCTAGTCTCCCATCTCCACAGCGACGCGGCGACTCTCCGTCAGTGGTAGATTTTTCGGACAATACGCACGACATAAAAACCTCGACGACGCGTAGGTTGAAAAATTTCCACCCAATAGAGAGAACAAAACCGGCGACCAGAAATTCAAAACCCCAAATTCACAGGCAAGAAAAGAGACCGGGTAGCATTAAACTTCGACGTTTTATCGAGGTGCGAATCAGTTCGGTTTACGCGCAATATACCCACATCGCGTTCCCGTGCTAAAAATAAAAATAAATAAATAAAAAAATCGCGCGTGGGCTCGAGGGAATAATAATAATGATCAGCGTCCGGATTGCATGCCAGAAGCGAATGAGGGAGCGTGAGGAAGGAGAGAACGAGAGAGAAACCGGAGATCCACAGCAGCGATGATGCGCCTCGATGTCGCGATCAAAATCAACTCGTAAAGATCGCGAGGGTTCATCGAGAATTAATTCGGAGCGTTAATTGATCGAGGGAAAGTTATAGGGTCTACGTGTGCGCCACCGTTGCAGCCGGAGAGTAGCGGGGCTCGTACGTGTATAGCTTAAATAAATCCGTGCAATATGCTAAGTGGATGCCAATTTCGGGTCCGTAGGAGGATCGTAATCACGCCGTGAGTCCTAATGAGTCAGTTCGAGCTTGTGATCAACGATCGAACGTTGGATTTACCTCGGGCGAACGACAACTACAACCGTCGTGAGTCTTCCCTTCCCCCTCCCGTCTTCCTCACGTATGCCGTTCACGGTAAAATTTAACCCTTCGAATCCTGGCAAAGTTCAAACTTGTTAGGATTTTTTTTGCTTCCTCATAGAGGAAGCTTTGTGATGGTGAAAAAAAATGTTCGAGCTTTTAATGAAAACGTGTTCAGAATGTTCCAAAACATCGAAAAATCATATTTTGAAAAAATGTCCGGATGTATGTGTGTGTGTGTGTGAGTGTGTGTGTGTATGAATCGGACGTGAAAAATTCAAAACGCTATAACTCGAGAACGCGTAGACCGATCAAGCTGAAATTTGGCACACATCATGTGTGATCAATAGTCAACATTTGGTCGAAATTTCGTCAAAAAATGTTCAGTTGTTTTTTTTGTACACCATTTTTAACTTGGTCAAAAATGGCGGTTCGCGCTTTAGCACTCACAATTTTTTTGCTATCGGGCTAAAAACGCGTACAGAGATAGAATATGATCACCCGATGATCCCATTAAAATTTCAACAAAATCGATCGAACCGTTTAAATTTTGTGGCATTTTGAATTTTTTGAATTTCATGAATTTTTTTTTAAGACATTTTGTTCGGATCAAATATTCATCTGCGAATAAAATAAGTGTCAGATTCGTGATCAGCGCGGAAAAATACATGGAATTACAGTCCCCGAGCGACAACTAACCAA
>JAPYZD010003771.1:0-12676 GCA_030522725.1 Ichneumoninae sp. B BG-2022a
TATTGTAAAATTGCAACACACATGTGTTTGAAATTTCAGAAACGGTTTATGTAAAAAAGCTTCCAATACTGTTCATTAATTTTCAAACAACATTTTTTTTACAGTGCAATTGCACCGAAAATGAAGCCAATATAGTAATTCACAAACAAAAATAGTAGGGTAGAGTAGGGCAAAACGTCATAATTTTCAAACGTGGGGCAAACGTTCCAATAATTTTTGAATGCCCGAATTCGCCCTATCGGATACATCAGGCTCTTCTGCCCAGTTTTGCCACCTTGTCCGATCCAAAAATGATTGGAAAATTTAGTTTTGCCCAAAAACCCCGTGGAAAATTTAGTTTTGCCCAAAAACCCCGTTTTGCCCCGCTCTCCCCTATATTGTGCAACAAGGGTCGAAAGTTGGCGATTGCGACGAGTGTGACGTTTGCGGCCCGAGCGAAGCGGGGGCTGCAATCACACGAGTCGCAATCGCCAATTCGACCTCCGTTACACATAATATTTTTTGTTACAAGTGCATGAATCTACGGCATTTGGAATGGCAGTCGCGCGAGACGAATACTGAAAAGTGAGATTATGTCGCCAGGGATGAAAACGTCGAAAGTAAACTCCCAAGGGACGAAAGTGAACGAAATGCGAACTGCGCATGCGCGACATTGTCACTTCACTACAGATTCACAACTTGCACGTGCGAGAAAAAAATAATTTGTGGACAGAGTTATATGAATTTTTTTCGTTCGGTCTCGAAGTAGAATGCGATCGTTAAGTCTCGAAGTAGAATGCAAGAAAAATGAAAGTATAGAAAATAGTCATTTTAATAGGCACTTTCTTATGTAAGGAGTGCGTTCCTAAAAATGGCCCAAAAAATAACTTTGCCGAAACTTGTACAATCTATATGCAAGCCTCTAATTATTTCACTGACATGGAAGAATATTATGTATTTTCACGAGAACCCGAGTTTGATCCTCAAGTTTCACTCGCTACGAAAAGTTTCTTTAACGATGCCACACGTGTCCGCTCCCTTTCTCTCTCGTAGGACCTTTCGTTCGCATAAACGGTCATAAACGGTCCGGGTTTTATTTTTGTCCGGCTACCGTCGTTCGCCGTGCCGCAGTAACGTGGGCCAAAAGAAGTGGCGAACGGCGGAGGCGAGAGCTCGCGCGAACGTTCTCCCGTGTCGCTGTTACTTCGGGCCAAGAGTGTTTTTCATTTTTAATTACGACTTCCCCAGTCCCGTCGGAGAGGCCTCTTTCTCTCACTCTCTGAAAGTTCTTTTCCCGAGAGTGGCGACGACCGAGTGGCTCGGAACTATACGAGCGGACGATGTTTAGTCCCGGGCAGTCAACTTTTATAATGTCCCGGCCTTGTTTTCCCTACAGAGTGTCGTCCTCCACTCTCCGGCAGGTGTAAAAACAGACATTATAAAAAAGAACAAAAAAAACTACTTTCAAAAATTAATTCCACGCTATAAATTATTCGTACAAAATTACGAAATTAAATAATTCGTAGAAAGTATATTTATCGCTCGAATTATGATTTGAGGATATTAAGTCAAAGTGTAATGGTGGAAGGTGTAACAGGTGACGAACTTTGGTGCACCACGTACTCAAATAATATTTTATTACTCTTCTCTTTCACCTCCCCCCCTGCTCCCCCCTTCCGCCACTTTATTCATCCCTTTCGCGCGTGACGATCCCGTGGGTGCAGTCGACCCCCTTTATTACCGCTCTTTCCTTTCTCCCGCGCCCGTCCACCATCGCTAATTGTCGCACTCCGTATAAATGCATTAGTGACGCGCATTCGTTTTCACGCTCTCGTTGGCCCTTGAAAAGTTTTCGCGCTTTTACGTGCGCGACGTTAACGCTCGCCCGATCGACGTCCCTCGGTTCTCGTCGTCTTCTCGACCTTGAGTCCGTTGTCCCTAGCGTCCTCATCCATTAATTTTCGACCGGAAGTGAGGTAATACCAGAAGTACGTCACCTACGGTTTGAAAATCCCATTTTTCAAACGGGGGGAAAAACATACGAACAAGTCGATAACTTTCTAAATATTTGAAAAAGGATTCACTGAAAGGAATTCTGAAAAACGATACACTGAGACACGATATTACACTGAAAAAAAATATCAATGAATAAAGTAAAATGCGCTTGCGGGCTGCCAAAGAAAACAAGTTTTGTCTCAATTCTACTTTCAATTCGTACAATTTCATACGGATTTGAAATGATAACATGTCACCTTGACAGTCTAGCCGTTGTTGTTTCAATATAATATGGAATTGTAAATATTGTAAGAATTTAAAGTAGAATTCAAATAAACAATTTTTTCTTCGGCAACCCACAAGCGAATTTTACTTGAGTCATTGATATTTTTATTCCGTGTAATATCGTGTGTCTCCGTGAATTTTCATCACTGTATTCGTTACAACATATACGTATATATATAACATCTAGAAAGTTATGGATTTGTTTTTATGTTTGTTCGATTCAGTTGAAAAATGCGATTTTCAAACCGGAAATGAGGTATTTCTGGTACAACTTCACTTCCGGTCGAAAATTAATGGATTTTTTTAGTATAGGGTAGAGCGGGGCAAAATGGGGCAACGGGGCAATACGGGGTTTTTGGGCAAAACGTCATTTTCCAATAATTGTTGGATGCCCGAATTCGCCCTGTCGAATACATCAGGCTTTTCCGCCCAGTTTTGCCACCTTGTCCGATCCAAAAATGATTGGAAAATTTAGTTTTGCCCAAAAACCCCGTTTTGCCCCATTGTCCCATTCTGTATCGCTCTCCCCTACATAGATGACTGGAATAGCTTGGTATGTCAAAATGATAAACCGACAGATTATCGATTGACGAGACGACGAGAGTCTCGATCGGACTTTGAAAGAGTGCAGACGTCTGAAAGTGGGTACCTGAGATAAATAGCGATGATTGTAATTAATAAATCCGCCCGAAAACAAATACGCCTCTTGTTGATTTGTCTCGATCGTAACATTATATATATGCTATATAATATTGTTGCACAATAATAAAATAACAATAAACTAAAAAAACAAGAACGATGAATAGAAAAATGAATGCAATGAGCCGAGAAGTGATGAAAATCGTCGAACCGTCTGAGAAAGTGTGTACGACCTCTCGTTGAACACTTTGCACGGTCGGTAACGGATACTCCGAGAATCGTCAAATACGAAGACCCGGTGCCCCGAGGCCTGACTATATATAGGGCGACACGCCGAGGGGTATCCCGCGCTCCGTCGAGGACGAGTACGAGACTCACCCTCGGTTTTATGGGTCGTCCAGCTCCATCACGCGCCGTAAAAGTACAATAAAAGCGGCTGTTACGCCCGCGAATAAGGGAGAGAGATCGAGCGAGAGAGAACGCGAATCTACCCACTCTAAAGCACTGCGTGCTCTGGAAGTATACAGTATGTACCTACGTCGAGGAGCATCGAGCGAAAAGCACCGCGGTAGCACTCTCTAGGATAGATAGAAAGAGCTGTTGAGTTAGAGTAGCGAGAGAGGATAGAGAATCGAGGAGAGCAAGAAAAGATCCTTTCGCTCGAAGTGAGGGAGAAGAAAAAAAAACCAAGAAAGAAAGACAGAAAGCCGTAAAGAGGCGCCTCGCAGTGAAATTGATTCTTTTATGATTCGAGGTACGTGTTTCCTTGCGGGTGACGAGAAATCCTCTCGTTCTTTTTCGCCATTCGATTTCTCGACACCGCGACCAGTGACGACTTTTTAGAGACCGCTAAGAATCATCATACACCCGTTTTACGATTAGGGATCGACTGTACGATCGAATTCACTGGATACTCAATTTTTGACCCTCTGGCAGATAAAAATCGCTCTTCGAGGCTTACCCTCGATCCTTTTTTTATTCCACCTTTTGACGTGACTCGTCAAGATTAATTAAAATTCAATTACTTTATATGACTGGGAACACCACCAGAATTTATTTATTTATTTATCTATTTATTTACGGGGACCAGCCCCCTTTACATAGTTTTATACACGTTTAAAAAGAAAAAATAAAAAAATAATTTTTATAGCTAGAAAATAACAAATTGCACAAGATCATCTCTGGTACAGCTTTTAAGAAAAATAGAGAATTTGAGAACCGTAATTATATAGGTGTTTCCACAATGGCGAACATCGCCGCTCTGGATTCTGTGGGATTGCTGATGTGTATTATATGATGTGTATTTTTACCCTCTTAAAAAAAACCGGCCTAAAATAAATTGCATTTTCGATTATATATTGTTGTCATGAAAGAAATAAACATGAGAGAAATGTCAAGTCTGGTCTTTAAACCAGGATTTACTGTAAACTGGTTGCAAAAGGCGAAATTCGTAAAACGAAATAAAAATTAAATGAAATCATTGTATTTTTTTACTATTCGCGGTTAAAAATTTTATTTGACGGCTGAATATATTAATGTGACCCTTTGGGAACAAAAATAAATCGTGCTTATGCTGTATAGTCGGCAGTAAAAGGTAAAATAGTGTACTTTGTATTAACGATGAGTGTAATTAAATTTTTTGTTTTCCATCGGGTTTGCAGTTCTTTCGCTGCGCAACACCCAGGAAGAGGAGCCGCCGGATCCTCAGCTGATGAGACTGGACAACATGCTGATAGCTGAGGGTGTAGCGGGACCGGAAAAGGGCGGAGGTGCGGGCGCAGCGGCCTCGGCATCGGCCGCGGCGGCGGCAGGAGGACCTCCCGGACAACCGGACAATGCGATCGAACACTCCGACTATCGTGCCAAGCTCGCACAGATCAGGCAGATATATCATCAAGAGTTGGAGAAATACGAGCAGGTGAGAGTTTGCCTCCTTCGCACGCAACGCGTGACCATACACTCTCTTGTTTATGTGAGAAACCATAAAGTATGTTTTTTTTCCCCGCCTCGAGAAAGATTTAGACCAAAGTTGGCTGATAAAAAACAACCGCAATTTCGGAGCGCATTGACCCACGGGAGCTCACTGCAACGACACCCGACAATTTGCGTGCTAATGAAATGACCCACACCGCTTGCCTAAGTAAAATCTCGCGTGACACGGAAGTCTTCGCCTATAACGCAGAGAACACCGGGGAATTACTCGACGCATTTTTTAAATTTTGCATCATATTTTTCATTCCCTTTAAGGCAAACGTACCAATGACTGGACACGTACCATTTACCGGACAACTACCCTGCAGGCTTGAGTTTATTACGAATATTACTGGTTAAAAAATAGCAGTTACTTTTAAAACAGTATCTAGACACACTCGGAAATGTCCATCCCAGCCACTGATACATTCGTATCTCTCAGCGTTTTTTGTGAATAAATATATATTTTTTTATATCGCAAAAGTATTTAATGAATGCGTTTCAAAAAGTAGAAACTCTAAGCTTGAGATTAGTTACGGCCATTTCGCAAAATTATCAATGTATGATAGCAAAGGTTGGGTTCGGAGACAAATTTCATCTTAAATAACCAACCATTTTTTACCTTGATTAAAATTTACCTTACTGTACGACGAAACGATGTCTCCTTTGCCACATATCGAAACATCGTCCTCACTTACCTATGAAAAATCCCAAAGCTTCGAGCCAATTCCCGTACCTTGCCACGAGTCTTTTAACCATCTCATAATTTTTTTTTTTTTTTTTTTTTAAGATTTTATCTTCTCATTTTTTTGTTTGTTGTCGTAGGAATTTGCTCTTTGGCAAACATCGAGAGTTGGTCAAGAAAAAAATCTCGACAAGTTTGGGCCATTCCATTTATCAGCGTAGACCCGCAATGCTGCGAGTGCATCAAGTAGCCCAGGCCTTTCCGACGTCCACGGATCTCGCGTGTCACGCGCCCCTTTCCTTTCGCACGGTCGAGGAAAATCCTAAACGTGACACATACCTCTGCCGGCTATTCACCCACGTTATTCGCAAAGTTTCCTGCGACCATCCTGCTCACCACGGCAGCGAACGAGTCCAGATTCGAAACCCCTTTTCCTTCTTTCCTCCTTATTTTTTTTTAACGTCTATCGCCTCTCGTATCAGCCGCAAGTTGTACGGCTCGTTACAACGAGAAACTTATTTGCCTGACGTGTGCACGATTTCGGTACGCCACCTTGCAGAATTCGCTCGAGAGAGCGGTGGCAAGTGGAGGGAGCGAGAGAGATATTTCTGAGCGAGGCACGTCTTTGTACAGCACCGCGTACGAGCCGATCGCGTGACGCTGTTTTCCCGTATCTACGTGTGTCCGCAACATCTCTACGTGTGCGTCTCTTCTGTATGCGAGGAGACGGAAGAACGGGGAAAGAGCTGCAGTGCGGATACGTTACCTCGGAGTCACGTAACGCTTGTATCGAATCTCATTGCCCAAACGTACCCAACCCCGTACTCTCGAATCTCTTTCGGTTATTCATAAATAATATCCCTGTGGGCAATCGACAATGGCAATTTTCACTCCCTACCTCTACCTCTTTCTCTTCGTAACGGCAAGTTTTTCTTCTCAACATTTTTATGTCTTTGGCGTTTGAAGGTTTTGGACACCTTTAACTTGCCTATGTGGCTTTTTATTATACTCTCGAACCCCTTTCGGTTATTCTTAAATAATATCCTTTGGGCAATCGACAATGGCAATTTTCTCTCCCTACCTCTCTCTCTCTCTTTGTAACGTGAAGTTTTCCTTCTTCATATTTTTTTTATATCTTTGGCATTTCAAAGTCTTGGACTCCTTCAACTTGCCTATGTGGGTTATTATTGTACTCTCGAATCCCTTTCCATTATTCTTAAATAATATCCTTTGGGTAATCGACAATGGCAATTTTCTCTCCCTACCTCTACCTCTCTCTCTTCGTAAGCGGAAGTTTTTCTTCTCCATATTTTTATATCTTTGGCGTTTCAAAGTTTTGGACACCTTTAACTTGCCCATGTGGTTTTTCTTTGTACTCTGGAATCTCTTTCGGTTATTCGCAAATAAGAACCTTTGGGTAATTGACAATAGCAATTTTCACTCCCTACCTCTACCTCTCCCTTCGTACATGCAAGTTTATTTCTCTTCAATTTTTTATATCTTGTACGCTTCAAAGTCCGAGACGTATTTATCTTGCTTATGGAACTTTATTTTTGTACTTTAAAATCACTTTCGGTTATTCATAAATACTATCCCGTGAACAACTAACAATAGCAATTTTCATTCCATACCTCCACCTCTCTCTTCGTACCTGCAAGTTTATTTTTCTTCAATTTTTTATATCTCGTACGCTTCAAAGTCTTGTACTTCTTTATCTTGCCCATGTTACTTTTTTTTCTTCTTCACCCCTTCATTTTTTTTCTCTTCTTTCCGCGAAGCGTGTTAGAACCGCCACGCCCGGCGCCGGCTTCATATTTTACCTCGCGTCGGCAGCCTCGAAGCTTTTCCCGCTGTAAACACGCCTCTCTTCCCTTCCACCGAGCAACAGCTCTCGTTGTCTCGTCCTAGACGTGCATAGTACGAGAGTAGCTTCGGACGGTAGCTTGCGTACATCCGGTTTCTCCGAACAGACGGATCTATGAGTTTCCGGCCGCGCCGACGTTTATATTCTCCTCTCCGACCCTCCCCGCGTTAATTGCATTCTCCCCGCCGCCGTAGCTCGATTGGATTTCTCTTCCCACATCGGCAATCACCTCGGTAGTTATACGGAATCGAAAAGAATCGGCGCACGCCGTCCAGGTTTCTCAAACTCTCTCACCTCGTTAATTTCCCCGTGGCACCCTCAATGTGCTGTTTCTTCGCTTCCCTCAATGATCCTATATTTCCGGGACGCAAAAGTGCGCGAAAAGCCCGAGTGTCCGCTCGCCTCCGCAGAACACACGGCGAAAAAAAAGACGGAGGAGGCGAAAGCGAGAAATCGCGTTATACGTCTGCGAGCCTGGATTAGTTGCTCGATAAAGCTGGCCATTATCGCCTTTACCGCAAGGTCTTCTATACCTCTCTCTGCTCTCTTTGTGAGAAGGGGGCGAAAGGCCTGCTTCCACGTTTCTCCTCGAGCCGGCACGGGCTATTCCAAGCAGTACAATAACGGTACCCGTGGGGACGAAGAGATGGCTGTGAAATATCTCGCCGAAAGACCCCCGTTGCGTGGATTCCCGAGGATTCGCGAAACTGCCTACGGTAAAGAATAATTCAACGCCGCTCGCCCACAATACACCTGTGTTATATCGGCGAAATGAGTGGAATTGTGAAATCGAGTTGAAATTGCTAATATTCCTCCATCAACAGTTAAAACTTCAATTCGAGTTGCGCGATATTAATGGGATAAATAATAGAATCGTCGACGGTTGTGGAATTTTTCGCTACATCATTTATTGGCGCAAAACAGAGACTCAAAATCCTGGATATGGAAGTACTCGTACGAATTACATATTTCTTTTTTTACACACTAACAGGACATTACCTTTGTTTTTAATCACAAATGAAAAAAATTATAAATGAAAGAAATAATAGTAAATGAAAAAAATAACGAACGTTCGTGAACAGGAATAATCGTCAGATTTCCTGAAAGTCGGTACACATCAATCCCCTCACCGTTCTGCGAGGCGAAACCGTGCGCATTCCTTACGCCGGAAATTGACGATTATTTTTAGAATCTCGAATCTTCGTTACCCGCAGTGCGCGCTTTCGCCACAGCGAGCATCGGTAGGACACGAACGTGCGACAAGCAAACGGTGTATTTTTTTTTGTTTCGTCGCAGTTTCCGAAATTGCGAAACAAATCGATTCATGGGTCAGTATAACTCGGGGAAACAATATATGTTTATATATAGATAGTCCGTGCAGATATAGCGATGAAAAGGTTGATATAGCGGGAAAGGCCGCGAATGCGGGGGCTTCGTGGATTTTTCCATCCAATTTCCCCTCTCTTACTTCTCGCTTTTCTCGTAGCTCTCGATCTCCGTCCCTCTCACTGGGAGTTCTCACACCCTAAGGCCATTCCCGGGGTAGCAGACGGGCGCGATCCTGATCCACCCTCGCGTCCGTGCTGCCGCTTCTCCTTCTTCTCCCGCTACTCTCCGGCAGCGTGGACCGCTGGAAGCCGAGCTCACCGGCGAAACGCGCCGGGTGGAAGGAAGAGACGCGGCCGGAGCGCGCGAGAGAAAACGAAACAGCGAACCCTGGAGCGCTGGGCAGAGTGGAATCCATTCCGAAATTGCGAACCATCCCCGACAGCATCACCCCGCAGAACCGGCAACCCCGACAGCGTCGCCCCCGCTGGCTGCTGCTTCTATTCCGCTTCTCTTCTTCCCTCAGGAAAAGCTCCATCTCCCCCCCCCCCCTCTCTTCCATGGCGCGCTGGCTGTATGCTTGCGTCTCGAATACTGATATCGGCCGGTACCAACGAGAGAAGCCAAGTCCCTCTCTCACTGTGTTCTCTTCTTTCCTTAAAACCATCCAGCCACACCGTACGAATAATGCATTATTTTCACGTCTCCTTCTCTCGTCCGCACACGTGAGTTTTCTCGCTCCCCCCCCGGCTTGCCCTCCACCCCCGTTGCCCTCCACCCTCGACCATGATCGTCCTCCTTTCCGTCTCGTAAGCTAGTTTTCGCTGGCTTGACTTTGGTATCGCTCGCATTCTTCGCGGCTTTCCGCCAAATCTAGTCTCTCGCGCGATTTGAAATTCGAGTCGGTAACTGACCCGTTAGGGACTCGCGGCGACTTGGGATGCTTCATTCATCGACGGAGGAACTTGAGGGGTGGAGGAAATTTTTTTCTTTTTTTTTCGAGTCTGGTATTAATTTAGGTTTTTTCTTTTTTTTTTGCAGGCTTGCAACGAATTTACTACACACGTGATGAATCTGCTGAGGGAACAGAGTCGCACAAGGCCTATCACACCGAAGGAAATCGAGAGGATGGTACAGATAATTCACAAAAAGTTCTCGAGCATCCAGATGCAGCTTAAACAATCGACCTGCGAGGCTGTTATGATACTGAGGAGTCGATTCCTCGATGCGAGGTACGTCGAGACGAATTTTTAGCGTTAATGCCGAAAGCACTTTCGCTCTCGTTTTCTCTTTGTATACGATATTTTCTACCCTTGCACTGGGAAAAAAAAAATTGGTTGGATTAACCAAAAGTCGCGGTGACATAGGTCAAAGCTGTTATTTGTTTGGCACAAATAAAGCATTGTTTTGTTAAACGATTATTTGCTTCAATTTATTCAAAATTTGTCGATTGAAACAAACATTTTTGTTGTACCAACAAAATACACCTTTGAACGTGTGTCACCTCGCATTTGCTTAATCCAACGAATTTTTTTTTGTCAGCATGTGTGCGATATTTTTCACACTTGTGTACCAAGTTTTTCACACTTGTGTACGATGTTTTTCACACTTGTGTACGATATTTTCTACACATGTGTACGATGTTTTTCACACTTGTGTACGATATTTTCTACACTTGTGTACGATATTTTCTACACTTGTGTACGATATTTTCTACACATGTGTACGATATTTTCCACACATGTGTACGATATTTTCCACACATGTGCACGATATTTTCTACACATGTGTACGACATTTTCCACACTTGTTTACAATATTTTAGCGCCTTAAGGTCGCGGAAATAATTTCATTTTCTCGATCTTTTTTGTTGCTTATCTTTTTGGCAGTTTGCCAAACGGAAATGCGTTGTTTTAACTGAAACAACTGTGTTTTCGATGCTTTGGATAAAACATTTTTTTAACACAATGTTTTCTTTTTCATCGCAGGCGCAAGAGACGAAATTTTAGCAAACAGGCCTCGGAGATTCTGAACGAGTATTTTTACTCGCACCTAAGCAATCCTTATCCGAGCGAAGAGGCGAAGGAAGAGCTCGCAAGAAAGTGCGGAATCACGGTCAGCCAGGTGAGAGAGTCACGTAGCACACCCAATCAATGCTCTCCACCTCTCATTCTCCCCATAATTTTAATTAAGAAAAAAAGCATCGCAAGAAAACCTTCGTACTCTAGTGCATAAAAATAATAATTGAATGTCGTTAATTCAGGTATCCAATTGGTTCGGTAACAAGAGGATACGTTACAAGAAGAACATAGGTAAAGCGCAGGAAGAGGCGAATTTGTACGCGGCCAAGAAGGCGGCAGGTAAGTTGCTTTAGCGCGGTCGGCTTAATTTACATGACATCGACCATTGGCTGGGGGGTAGACAAATAAATTCTGCGTGTACGCTCGAGACTTCGTTAACTTCGGTAAAAAAAAATATATAAATAAGTAAAATCGCGATTTCTTTTCTTTCGAAACTTCCAATAACGCTCCGACGGCGTTACAGCGAGACTGTTCGCGTAAAATCGATAGGCCAGCGGCGGCCGAGTAGAAATCACGTCGCGACGCTGATTCTCATTACTGTAAATCATTTGGCAAGTGATTTACAGCTCATTGTACGTAAAGCCCGGCGACCGGCTGCCCGACGGTTAGACTCGGAGCCGCTGTTATTGCGGCTGCCGATAAATCTTAGCCTCTCGCCTCGGAATAAAATGAACTACAGTCATCCTTCTGGAATCGGGGCCATAGAAAAAAATAGAAGACAAAAATAACGCACATTTCGTTAAATGCCTGACAGGGCTTCGCGCTCAGGACACTTCCGGTTTTATACTCGCTCTTTTATTTTCCGTCAGTTCCGATCGAGTTATTTATTTTATTTTTTTTTTTGTTAAATCGTAGAACAAGTTATGAGATAGCTACCCCTCGATCTTTGTATGCACCGCGATCGTTTCTACAGCAGCTTTTTCAGGAGCGTCGCCGTACAGTATGGGCGGCGCTAGCCAGGGGACACCGACGCCGATGATGTCGCCGGCACCGCCTGGAGGACCTCAGGACATGGCAGGGTACGGAATGGGAATAAACGGTAGCGACTACGGCTCGCAACCCTACAACGACGGTTCCATGGGTTACGATCCCATGCACCAGGTGAGCTATCGCCTCTGAATTTTTCTTTATTCTATTTATTTCATTTTTTTCTTTCTTCCTATTTTCACGAACGAAACGCTTGTTAATACATTAAACATTGTTTGCTGAATAATCGCTGAAGGCTTTGGCTTGAAATAACCGGGACTGAATATGCGGCCGGAAATTGTGCAAACTTCTATTTACATCGCTGCGAAGCCTTTTCGCTCACAAACTTTTCGTTATAACGTCGAGCTCGCACCATCTCACTCTTTCTCTCTCTGTCGGGTCGCTCTGTTTTCGTTCGTTAACTTGTACACGAACCGGATACTATTGCACAGAGCCGCACTTTCCCCAAGTCAAAGCTTTTCGCTAGCGCATGTGCATCCAACACCCCTCGACATTCCTTCGCTACACACTATCGCATCGACCGTATACCTGGAGTTCCTGTCTGTGTTTCGTACTTTACTGGTCTACAGTTCAAACTCTCGAAAGTCACGAAACAATCCAGCAAAAAAAATTCTCTTTTGCATTTGCATCTACAAAGGGTAAATAAAAAAATTGCTCAATTCCGGCTTTCGGAGGCGACGAAGATCGTGCATAGAAAGTTGAAATGAAAAAATTCGTATCAATACATTCGTCAAAGCTAAATTATTTGGATAATCTGAATTTTTAAAAAAATTATAATGCACCGAGCTACAAAATGTTTAAGTTCGAGGCTTGGAATTTTTCGTCAATGCAGAATGACGCACAAAAAGTGCATAGAAAGTTGAA
>JAPYZD010003772.1:0-14937 GCA_030522725.1 Ichneumoninae sp. B BG-2022a
CCCCCCCCCTCCCTCTTTTTCATTGTGGCAATATTTATGCTTCGTGCGTCGCGAGTGTAAATACCATTTTTAAAGGGACCTTCGACGACTTTTGAAAAAAAAAAAAAAAATGATTCTATTTTTTCCATCGGAAAAAAGGTAACAAAAATTGCATAAAAATCACACGCGATTGTGGAAAAATGTTCGGGTCCGAACGCTACGAATTTTGGGAGTTCAGTTTTTCCAAAAACGGAAAAAATAATAAAAGTTATATGGGAAATTATTTAACACCTACAATTTTTTAAAAATTTACTTCATAACTTTAGATTTTTACTGATCATTCTTCTGCGTCATTGTTGATTCATTTAGGGCAATCAAAAATTCTTCATTTAATTTCATCATACGAATTATTTTTATTTTTTACTGCGATGAGCCGAAGGAATGTTTTTCAATTGGCAAAGTGATCGGAAGGAACGTAATTGAAAGGCTCTTATATCGGTAATTTGCCAATCGCTTCTACATGGTCGATGACCATGACGTTCACCTTACTATTAGCATTCGTATAATCGGGCGAGCGTATAAACTGACTTTGCCAGTTCGATAGCGATGATATTTTTTACTGATTTTATTTATTTATTCTCTGATATTTTTTTTTGTTCTTTCATATTCAAGTCCGAGTTACCTCTCGTTTCATACGGTCTCGCGTGTACGTCTACTATACGGCAACGAGCTCCGCTCGGTTCTCCCGTATCGCCGGGCAGTTCTACCGGCGTGCAGGATGTCGAGCGAAAAGACCTTGACGGGAGACACTGACCCGTGACTCCGTAATACAACTCGTTGCCAGGCTACGAATCTGGTTTCACGCACGTCCTTCCACATTGCGTCGGGACAGGCGCGCTCCGTTGCCTACCATACGCCTGCTCCCGATCTTGTTTCGAGCACATATGATCGATCATTTCTGTGGCTTGTATCTCCAATAGAGATTCACTAAAATCTATCCATATATAATTACTTCTCCAATTTTTTTATTTCTTTTTTTATTTTTTTATTCCGACTTAAGGTCGCTATGTCGCTTCGCGCTCATATCGCATAAGTTCAAGAAAATTAAAAGAAAATTGCAAGTACTTATCGATGGTATAAAAATCTGAAAAAATTCGTGCATACTAAAGGTACTGAAAATATTTATTTTGCATGATAATTTCTAAATGGTATTAACAAATTAATCAAAAAATTAATTGTTTAATAAAATTCCCCGGCAAACCAACTTTTTTTTAAACGAAAATAATTTGTTCATTTTTCCGAATCCGTATGAAATTTTTCAGATTTTTCAATAAGTTTTGATTTTTGTGTTTTTTGCACAAATTTATTGCATATTAAAAAAATGCAAAACTAATTGAAAAATCAGAAAAGATTCGTGCATATTCTGAAGAATCACCTTTAGTATGCATGCATTTTTTCAGATTTTTAGACCATCGAGAAGTATTTGCAATTTTCTCTTATTTCTCTCGAACTTATGTGAAATAAGCCCGAAGCGACAAAGCTACCTTAAGCGTCCAAATTTAGAGCTCTTATTGGAGATGACACAATGAACCCATTCAGACAAAAATCGCAAGTGTGTAATTTTAGAATCACAACCAAACACGTTATTATTTTATAAATATAACATACACATTTTATAATTATTTTATAAACAGCATGAGAGTTAGACACTTTGTTCCAGAGAAGGAGAGAAATTTATTGTGCTGAAGACGACTCGAACCAATTAAGAATAATTGAAATGCATTCGACGTTGAGTGTGAATAAAAAAAAGATCAGTCTGGAACATCGTTTAGACTATAGCATGCTATTTATTCTGTAGAACTCCCTTTCGCGCTCGTCCCGACTGCACCCACCATCGTATTAGTGATGCAAGCATAATCCCGACGTAGAAAGTACTCTTACTTTACCATCAGGCACGAAGTTACATAGCCAATTACACGCTCCAACTGTTCTCCGCATACATACGTCGAATCCTCGGAAACACCGAGGAAAAACTTTTATAGAAATAGCACAGCAGCCACGTGTATTTGTACAGCGCATCAACTTACACAGAGACACGGTCGTGCACCGAGGCCATAAAATGTATTGTTTCGCGAGTTATTTTTACGGAAACAACAGTAACAATCGCTCGGATAGTTGAAGATGTTGAAGTCCAGAGGATGAACAGCAGAGCTCGCCGAGATTTATCGAATTTTTCTTTCAGTTAAATTTATAGAAAGTAAAAAAAAAAGATCGAATACTTTAGAGCTCGGTTTCTCGCGAAGAGAACTTTATTACAGTTTAACTTCAATTATGATTTATTGTTTTTAATGTATTTTTGTCGCGCCTGTCACTTGTCGTGCCTTAGGCCACGAATAAGACAACACTACACTGTTCTATTCTATTTTTGATCTGCAAAAGATTGATACGTCGACTTGGTACGCCTGTTTATTGTTTTCAATGTATTTTTGTCGCGCCTTTCACTTGTCGTGCCTTAGGACACGAATAAGACAACACTACACTGTTCTATTCTATTTTTGATCTGCAAAAGATTGATACGTCGACTTGGTACGCCTGTCAATGAAATGTATTTTTTAATGGTACGCCTGTCAATGAAATGTATTTTTTAATATCTTGTTTGCAATGTATATAATTAATGTTATTTTTTTATGCACTTTCAGGTGAGTACCGATGAGTCATGTGCGAAAACTACCTTTAGCCTCGTGCAACCGGGTGAGTTTCCAATCAGCGTCTCCGGAGGAGGCTAATCCTGAATCTGGTAAATCCCACCGCACGATATCTCGCTGTAATCGAGAGCCATCACCGTAACTGCTGCAAAAAAAAACCTCGGTCTCCGTGCAAGAAGTGTTGCAATTCGAGTCATCACCTCGACGAGTTTTGTATACATGTGTGCAATACGGAAGACTCCTACTCTAAATTATAAAACCAGATTCGTGCCAAGAACAATCGTTCCAATCACATTGAGCATCGACACGAGAAACGTAAATTTACATTCCCGCGCCTAATGGTATGCAGCGGGATTCCCCGTTTTATGAAGAAGCGATACGAAATTTTCAATTTTCAGCTTTTATGAGGAAGCGATTGGCAAATTTCAATTTTCAACTTTATGAGGAAGCGATATGAAAATTTCAATTTTTTTTTTATAAAAGATCTTTGGACAAATAAAAAAGTATCGAGTTTCTGTCGAAGGAAAAAAATACGCCGGTTTTCAGAAAAAAATGCTATTAACACATTCTTCCGTAAATAATTTTTTTTAATCAAACCGTTACAGATGTTCATATCGCCCACTCGAACCGCGACTGTCTGGCGTTACTACTAATGTTTCTAGAATTACCGCTTATCCACTTGACCACATCGCTGAACGAGATGTCGGGAGATCGAGGACAGATATGGCGCTATGTTAAATTTTCGTTGAAACTACCCGATACGTATCGCGTCCCGAGCAAGACGCAAGACAGCGGCCGCCGCTTCTGCTCTTGCGTAACGGCGCAGCCGTGCATTATCGCGGAGCAAAATGGGTTACGTTGCGCGGACGTAATGATGATTAATGATGCGTTAGAAGGATAGCCGTTAATCGCCCACGGACTTCCGATAATCAATTGAGATTATGAGATTTGTGTAATCTTCGGTAATTGTGCGGAATGTGATTTTTTTAATAATTGGAAAAAGTGTTATTATCGGTATTTCAATAAAAGTTCCTAATATGGCTGAAATAGAAATTCTCAATTTGTTGAGGAAACTCTGAGAAATTCGGTGGGCGTTGCGGGAAAATCAGGATCGGCAATTTACCAACACTGTAAAAAAAAATGAAGTTGAATCAACTAAAGATTTTGGCAGGGACCTTCAAATTAATATTTTGCTGGTCGAACAAACTATTTTAATGCCTCAAAAATATTTCGGTGAAATAATCAACATTTTTTTTCTTAACCTAACCGATGTTTCAGTTGTATCAACAAATTATTTATTTGAACGTTCTGGCCCGAATCTTTACTTCATTCAACCATATTTTTTATCAGTGACGCAAATTGCCGAGACTTCAATTCTCGATCTGCTTATAAAGATCAAATTGTCATTTTTTTTTTTAAATACATTTTCAAACCTTTTCATGCCGAATTCGTTTCCGCTTTAGGAGTAAAAAAAGCTTCCTCTATGAAGAAGCAAAATCGACCGTCAGCCCTCAATTTTTGATGAAAAAATATGTGAAAAATAAACTGCAATAAAATTACTTTTCAAACAAAAAAAAGTTATCACTTTTCGGCAGTTTATCTGATTTTCATGCAACACGAGCACCTTGTTGCTCACGCTCATTGCTGCAGTGATACTCGTGTGGAACGAAGTTTATTATTTTAATATACTCCAATTCGATGAATTTCATGGGTTTCGAGATGCAAAATGCCGTTATAAAGTCAAGGCGGGCTTACGTGCATTTGCCAAGTAACCCAAGGACAATACCAGTCATGTAGCTGGTTACGTCTCATGTGCAATTTACAGCACACGCGAGCACGCGGTTAGTAGCCCTTCGTCGGAGTTTAGCTTGTTCGTAACACGCGGTGCAGCGTTGAATAAGGAGCTTAATGTAATTCAAACAAGTGCTATGGTATGTACATAAGGACACTTACTAGTTCCAGGGGCAAGGACGGGTACACTGATCTCAAATACGTTCAGTATATATATATATATATATATATATATCCACATATGCATATATGGAAATCGCTCACCGCGTGCTATCGTACGAACGTACGGCTACATAATAGCAGAGAAAAAAATCTACGTAGGACGAGGAGTTAATTTTGAACTCCATGAAAAGCAAAGTAAATTCAAAGTTTTCAACGCGGCGATTCTGAACCTAGATTTTTTCAATTACAAATTTAAATATTAAAAGCCCTTTCATAGGAAGAAAAATACTTTATTCGAGAGCAATCGGTGAAACAATAAGTTTCCTGTTAAAGTTTCAAACGACTGTTTTTGAATGTCCCGTACCTTTCTATTAACGCTCGAATCGTATTCTATTGTTAATCCGTTCCAGTTCAGAGCTCCATTAATGAGTAACGAATTGTCTGCACCCGCTTCGTTACCCTTTAATACCCAATGTGTCATCTTCGGCATGTCTGGGAGGAAGCAGCATTTTACAAAATATCTTCATTGTTTATATGAAAATTGTGGAAAAGAATTTGACGGATAGTTACACTGAGAAAAAAAATGGGTTGGATTAACCAAAAGTCACGGTGACATGCGTTCAAAGCTGTTATTTGTTTGGTACAAATAAAGCATTGTTTTGTTAAACGATTATTTGATTCAGTTTATTCAAAATTTGCTGATTGAATCAAACATTTTTGTTGTACCAACAAAATACACCTTTGAACGTCATCGTTCAATGTGACTGTGCATTTGCTTATTCCCACCATATATTTTTTTTTCAGTGTACTTAACGAAGAAAGTTTGTCTAACATGATTTCGGGATAATTATCTTATAAAGGTGTAAAAACGACACAAGGGCATTTTTAAAAAATATCTATTGAGAAAAGTGTCAACCGGCTGAATTTTTTTGTTTTCAACGGGAAACAGGCTTAAAAATGAAAGAATTAAGTTGTCACATATCGAAAAAAAAGGATTTTCGTCCTGTGGATTGCAGGACGACAAATCGTATAAATCCCGTCAAGTCATATATTGCATTTTTCGATGCCTCCCGACAATGTCCACAATAGCGTTCATTACATCGCATTAATAACATTAAACGATAAAACGTTGTTAGTTTCGCTCGCCTTTTCGGCTTGGAATTCTGATTACGGTTTTTCACCGGCGGCAAGAGCTTTGTGCTCCGCGAATCACTTTGTGAAAGATCTCTCGATAGCAATCATTGGCTTCGGTGTAGTACGAGCATTGATCTCGAAGATGCACTCTCTCAATTCGGCATAGACCCCTCGCAGCATCGGGACGGAGAGAAAGAACACAGAGGAGAATGTGATGAAAGAGGAAGAGGAAAATTGAGCGGATAGAGCCATCAGACAGTGAGCCTCTCTCTTGGTAGTCCACGGATATAATAGCGTCGTCTCGATATATATAAGCGCAGGGAACGTAATTACGCGAGCTTCGGGCGAGGTGCACAGAAGACGAATAAGTAGAGAATGAGGGGAAAGAAGGTAGGGATTCTGCGCATGAATCTCGATTTCTCGACCCGATAAATGCATTTGCGATTACGGGCTTTTCATCCTTCCCTGCCCCCCCCCCCCGACCCACCTCCTTTGCCTCTCGCACTTGATTCTCCCTCTTATATAAAAGTTAGCGATGTGGAGAGGGTCGGTGGCTGACTGCAGGATCGTCCCGTTGGTCGGTAAGCCCCTAAGGAGGGAAGCAGAGATTCCATGACCCGGGAAGATAAAGGAAGAAATCGGCGGCCTGTTTTTTTTTTCTTTCGATAGTCGAGACTCTCTCCTCGTCATTCCTGGCCCTACGGCGGAGCAAACTGTGCCCCACCATTACTGGTACCTTGGGACACATTTCGGTCGGATGGATTGGCCGGTTCCGACAATCTTCGTTCAGTTTTGGCTACCCAAGCGAGGCATTATCGTTTATATTCATTGATCATGAATCCTTAATAGCTTGGTCGTCAATGATAAGCGGTTCCCACAGGTAACCGGCTCCGCTGTAGTGCTGTAAGTTTACCGGTAAATTATATTGGCAACTATCCTTAAGCGCGCCCTTTTTTCTTGCCGGAGGTACAGAAACGAAAAAAAACACTGTTTAAAAAAATGGGAGAATGTTGATAGTATTATTTACTAGTAAGTGGGCAGAGAGCGATCTGCCCACTTATCTGTTTTTAGTTTTACTTTGTCTGTACTTGCTCTATTTTTTTATTATTGCCGTTGCTAACGTCTTGCCTATTATGCTTCGCTTTTTTGGCTCCGTACTGTATCTTTTAATTTACCACTTATGCTAAATGTACTAATGGTAATCCAACATTGTTCTGCCTGTATCACATCGGACCTTATGCGACATACACTTTTTTAAATTAGTATGAAATTGAATGTAACAGACTGAAAGTTTATATGAAAAAACTGGTATATTATTTTATATTTTATGTAGAATTGTGATGAAAAATTAATGTTAAGTGTATTAAATATATTGGAAATACTTTATTTTTAATAATTTTCATTAATCGCAATGAAAAAGTACATTCATTCTTCACAATTGTACATTAGATTTAATGTACCAGCTTTTGCATAAAAAACTTGCAGACCGGTTCATTAAATGTACAGTTTTTTTTACCGTGTATCCCAGGACTTAATAATATCCGATCTATCTACACTGTAAAAAAAGATTGTGAATTTAATGTACCGGACTGGAAGTGTTTATGCAAAAACTGATACATTAAATTTAACGTACTACTACTGCGATGAAAGATTAATATACTTTTTCATTGAAATTCAAGTGAATTATAAAAATTGAAGTACTCTCATCAGTAAAATTAAAGTAAATTATTAAAAAAAAGTATTCCTAATGTTTTTAATAAGCCAAACATTAATTTTTCATAACAATTGTACATGCAATTTAATATCCCACTTTTTGCGTAAAAACTTTCACTCCGGTACATTAAGTGTCTAACGAATTTTTTTACAGTCTATTTCATTTCACACTTCTCTAAAATATCGTGAACTTTTTTTTTCTTCTCCAAGACGTCAGATTGAATAACGGATCAGTCAGAGTTGTTGATACGTAAATGTGAAGAAATATGGAATAGGGTGAGGATAAAAATGCGACCGGTGCATTCCTGCCGATAAAGTAGAAACGCACCCTTATCGTGGAAGTTCTCGAGTCTGCTGTCGAATTGTCTTTATATGCAATTACGCTGTGGAACCGCGTCAGGGTGCTATCGCGTGATTTATGGAACACTTATACGTATAGCAGGGACGATTACTGTGCGAATGCCGAGAGAAAATCGGCCGAAGCTTCGTCGAGTGTCGATGGGGCCGATGGGAAGCGCGGGTGTGTGTAATCGTTTTATGCAGTACCAGCCACTCATCTTTTTTTCTTTTAACGATATACCGCGAAGCGCTCGGCCTCTTCTTACGCGTCAATGGGTCCCGTTAAACTGTGATCGATTCTCGACACCGACGCCCCGTTAGCATCGAATCGAGTGTGTGAATAGCACAACATAGCCGCGACCTACGTCGCGAGTAATTTGCTTATCCTTTCTCGATAGCGTGGTGCAAAGAAGTAATAAAAAATGATAATAAAATAACCCATCAGACACCTCGACGAATCACTGTTTATGTAATACCGATATAAATCTGGGAATATTTTAGACATCATGAGAGAAAGTTTCATTCTCTGAGGCTGTCGGGTTAATGAATCGATACTCGGAACGATGATTCCCAACCGATTCGCCGATGAATCATCACTATATAATTAATTGACTAGCTGGTTGTTGTGGCTCGGGCGCTTGGTTCCCTGGCTATGGACTGTTAGATTTAGAAATCGGAAATTTAGATTTCCGGAAATTTACCGGAAATATCTTACTTGCGGTTTAACAATTATATTTCTTGACTGGAAGTGACTTTATAATATTTAATTTTTCAGCTGGAAGTGTTAATTATGTAATTATGTTAGTAACGTTTTATTTGATTTAGTAACGTTTAGTAAGTTATTTAATTCAGCTTTAATTAATGGAAGAGAAATTATTGTTACGTTGAATAAATCATTTGCAGAGGTACGTTCACCACGCTACATGCAATATCCATGACAATATCGGTAAAGGAATCGAGAAGGTTGACGCGCTGCCTGCGCACGGATATTTTCGTTCCATCAATCCGGCATTCGAGCCTTTTGGCGCTACCAGACTGCGCTTGTCAGTCCACATTGTACACACTGTATAAACTATAGTACAGTCTCCCATTGGACTCGTTCAGACTTCCGTCATCCGACGGGAGTAGGTGTTCGCGTGTCGTACATAATTTATGTACATATATAGTTGGTACATAAAACACCCTCGGTACATACTAGGCTCGGAGGTAATATCGGCAGCTGCTACCGAGCGAAATGTGGTTTTGTGCAACGTCATGCTCGCTACTATAAACAGTGGAAAAAAAATTCCCTGACTTCTTTATGAAGTTGTTTGATAAAATTTTATAATTTGAAATTTTTCAATTACTGAAATTTAACCTAATAGTGCCAATAACTGTAACGAAACAGCGGAGCTCCGAATTAATCGGTATTCGAAAAGATTTTTACATTTTACTTAAGGATGCTTCACACATACATTTCGAACTAGAAGTTTAATTCGGTGAATATTCTAGCACTATGCGATATGCCAAAAATCTGAAGAAAATCGGCCGTATCAATTATGTCATGACTTTTGATCTTGCACAATAATAATGCCAAAAAGTTATTGATAAATTATTTTTTTTCACTCAGAAAACCTTACATTCTCTCATTTGAAATGAATTACTTGATTTTTTAGAATTCATATGAATTTTTCCAGAACTTTCATACATTTTGACATTTTTTTTTATAAAATTTGAAAAATCGATGCAGAGGCACGAATTTCGGATATGTTGAGGTATAATGATTCGACAGTACACATAAAAAGTTTCGGGGTGCTTGCGCCAATAGTTCTGTAATTATGGCGTTAAAAAATTTTTTTTATTAAAAATGAAAAAATGTAAAAAATTCTGAAAAAATTAATGACTTCTAAAAAATCGAAGAATTCATTTGAAATGAGAAAAGAAAAGGTTTACTGATTATTTGTTGAACAATTTTTTATAGCAATTTGTTAATAAGTTTGGGACATTATTATAATGCAAAATTAATGTTCTTGGAACCTTTAATACACTTGATTTTTTTCAGATTTTTATGCCATTAGTAAGTGTTCAAATTCTCAATGATTCTCACTTTTGGTTAGGAATGTACGTGTGATGCATCCTTAACCCTTCACGCACCGGATCTTTGTCGAACGAGGACCTAGAATTTGCCAAGACGAAACCTTCGAACGATTCAACTGACAAGCTGCTGTGTAAATAAAATCTATAAAAATTCACAGACGTACCTTGAAGTGTTGTCATTTTGATAACGCGGAAAAAAATTAATTACGAACATCCGTATAGTTTTTGTGCTTAAAAGAAGGCATGGTCGTTTGCTCCCGGCAAAAAGTCTCCGGTAGTTGGAAAGCTATAAATTGCCTGCAAAAAAAAAAAAAAAATTTTAACAATTACTTCGAAGAGCCGAGAAAACTGCGGTTTGGGGCAAAATCGACCACCTCCCCATTTACCATGAGAACTGGCATTTAAAAAAAATCCATGTACGAGGCGCCCCGTCTTGCCCCATGTGCAAGACGGGGCAATTGTCCAGCCTCCTCGCTTTACCCCAATTTACCCCAGCGATTAAAATTAAGTATAAAATGTAAAAATCTCTATTCAATGTATTTCCTCGCTGATCATGAATTTTCTGGTTATTTTATTCTCGTATCAATATGTCGTACGCAAACACGTGCCAGAGGCGCAAAAACACATTTTTGGCACTGTCAGCTGAAACGTTTGCGCCGCGTCGACGGATAAAATCCGCAATTTTTCGCAGTATCTCTTTAAATATCCCTAGGCAATTTTCTATTGCGAAACAAACGTCGCTGTGCTTTCACCTCGACAAGGATTCAAAAACAGCTAAACCTTCCCCGAACAACCGAGCCGCGTAGCGTAGATATAAATTTTTTATTGCTACCCTTCTCGTTCTCCCTAAACCGACGACAGAATTCTTTCTCCTGTGTATCCCGACGGGCCAGACGCCGCGCCGACTTCTCGTCTTTTTCAATCCGCGGATGTAATATTTTTCAACTGTCGACTTTTCGACGCGACGTTTCGACGGGAAAAAGAGCAAAGGGCTGGGGAGGAGAGAAGGTGGGTGGGTGAGTTGTTGGAGCAGAGTGAAAGGTATCGGGAAACGGGGCCAGGCGCAATATCTATCGGTAACAGCGGCGGTCGCTGGATGGGTGGTTTCATCTCGTTCGTACAAACGTGCATTCCTCGAGAAACATCGATATATTTACCGTTAAAAAAAAAAAAAAAAACTGAAGAGAATGTTTAAACATTAAAATTTAATAAAAATACTTCCATTATTCCGCGCTACGTCTTTCCCAGAAATATATCGGAGACGTTTTCTTTTTTTTTTATAACTGTGATAAAGTTAGTCGAGGTCGATCAACTTGGTAATAACTTGTTGGTGCATACGGTAGCGCGAGTCACGTCGTCTTACCGTTATGGCCGAAGGATCGTGCTGCTGATGGTGTACCGGTGGAAAGAAAAAAAAAGGTGTTATTATTGCTCGCAGTAGCGAGCAGTATGGGTGAAACGTGTAATTGAAGTAGACGACGCTGCGCAAGGAAACATTGTCTAATTAGTTTCCCACCGTCGTTGATGTTCATTGTTTGCAATCGACCTTTACCTCGAACTACACAGTCCCGCTGGCTCTGCAAACGACGGTACGGTCGAGGCGGAAGCCGCCGTTGTTGACATTGAAATTTTACTGTGAACAGTTCGGAACTTGTAAATTAGCGGTAAACCGTTCGTACTGGTTATTGGAAGATGAAGTTGGCTTTGCGTTTAACAAAAGCTCGTACGCGTCTAAAGTAAACTGGGAAAATGACGCATGAACACCTAAATGTAACACAATATTAGTTATCGACCGACAGATTTTTTAAGAAGGAATTTTTTTTTTACTGTGGACAGTTCGAAACTTGTAAATTAGCGTCAAACCGCTGGTACTAGTTATCGAAACGTGAAGTTGGCTTTGCGTTTAACAAAACCTCGTCCGCGACTAAAATAAACTAGGAAAATTACGCGTGAACACCAAAATGCAATATTAATTTTCAACGTTCATATTTTCATGGGAGGATCTTTTTGATAAAATAATTAAACTAATCAAATTATGAAATAATTTTTTTAAGTAACAAATTTGGTTACCTATTTAAATCACTAACAAACTGGCGTGCCGAACCATTCGTTTTTTTCAGTTTCCGCAAAGTCCGTAAGGCTTTCTGAGGATAATCACTTTTGTCTTTTTCACCAAAATTTTATTTCGATTTTTTTCCTCACAATTTTTGCCAAAGGTCTTCGCACGAAAATTTCATCTGATATCACGCACCGTGATCCAACGACTCCATTGGACTCTTAGCGGACGTTTGTACCTCGTTCGTATAAATCGTTGGATCGTTCGGGTTATTCGCTCGTTCATTTTGTCGCTCACATGACCTCGGCGAAAGTTAGGGAATTATTATTTCGAGGCCATAGATTGTTTTTTCTCCTATAAATCATACACCGTGGGAGCTTGGAAGGCAAACGCACCGTGTTCTGGAGAACGGTTAGCCACGCGAGTTACGATGACCCGGCACGTTGGTCATCGGCTTTAGCGCTGCGGCACGCTATTACGGTGTTATGCCAGAATCTACCATAACCAACATCATATGGCATATCGTGCCCGAGCAATTTCCCCAAGGGCGTTAACCCGTGACTTATGACCTGTTGACGAAGTTGGCTTCAGGTATATACCTCGCAAATTACCTAAATATCAGTCTACGTTCACGGTGGCGTGCGCGCCTCGAACCGTGCGGCAATCTCGGTGGAATTGATAAAATCAAACAAAAATTGCTTATTTCTCTACCATGCAACAATATCGCCCTGCGTCGACGAAGAAAACCCGGAACGCAACCGCAGCATCTCTTCCGATATCCTCGGGCAACTTTTGCGAAACGACTTCCGTTTCATGCTCACCTTGACGGTGGACGAAAAAACAGGTTTTCGATATTCGGAGTACTACAACCTGTGTAATAGCTTTACGGGATAATGGTCGTGAATTTTCGGTGTCAAGGTCTTTCAATGAAATTATGAAAAGTGCACATTTGCTGATGACTTCCTCATTACAATTTTGCGCATAGCTTTCCCGATGAGAAAGTTCACGGATCCATTTTTTGCTTCCTCATGGAGGAAGCTATGCACAAAATTGTGATAAAT
This sequence comes from Ichneumoninae sp. B BG-2022a, assembly GCA_030522725.1. Classification (NCBI taxonomy): domain Eukaryota; kingdom Metazoa; phylum Arthropoda; class Insecta; order Hymenoptera; family Ichneumonidae; species Ichneumoninae sp. B BG-2022a. The sequence continues at coordinate 13,017 of JAPYZD010003772.1, forward strand.
GAGGAAGCCGCGTGCAAATTACTTTGCATCTTTTTTCGCAACATTAAAATATGTCTGAGTCTCATAAAACTGAAACGGTCGAAAGTTACAGCAATATTTTTGGTAGAAAATCGCTAACTGGTTTTGATATTGGTATCGGTGATTTTTTATTAAGAAAATCGTGTCGGATGAAAAAAAAAAAAAAAAAAAAAAAATGATCGGAAAAATTTCAAAATTGTATAAAATCTACATGGTTAGATTCATTTTCGCAAAAATTAATAACAAACATTGTACAGTGTTAGTCCATTTCCATGTCAAACTTCAGCTCGGTACCTTCATGTTTACCCCAAGTAGACCATTCTTAGCAAATTTGCCAAAATTAGAGCTACTACGACCTTTTTAAAAAAAGTTTCAAACTCGCGTAAAATTTCCAACCCACTCTCAATCTTCATGAAAATTGCACCGAGGAAAGAAAAGTGAACATTGTACGAGGGGACCAAATTTCCACTCGCTATCTGAAGCCGTTTCCGAGTTACAATCGCTTTAAACGATGCAAGTCAGTCACATACACACTCACACACATCCGAGCGCCACCTAAAAATCGCATTTCTCGATATTTACTATTCTCGACTATTTTAAGTACCCTGACATTAAAATCTCAATTCTTTTTCACAAAAAATACGTGAACGTAAGTTTCATGCATTTCATTAGATGTTTCAAATACTAAACATTATTTTTACCCCATAAACTAAAATGAGTGCCAACAATTTTGAATTTTTTCTCAACCTCTCGGAAGATTTTTCTCAGATTTGGGTCTCTCTCTCGGAAGATCCACGGTATCTCGAACCGGACGTGCACGAGTCGAGGAGTAACTGCCCCGTCTGCAAGTGCCAGCAAAGTTGCGAATGAATTTTCATGTTTCTCCCTCAATTTGCGCAGCAGTAAATACGCGCGAAGGCCGCTAAATTTTTAGTTGCTCCAAAGTGTACGCTCGGATATGGACCAAAGCTGCTTTCCTCATTCTCCGGAGACCAGATAACTCTCGGGGAAAGTTGAATGAATGAAGAGTAGTAGGAAAGGCGGGTAATTTATGTTGGCCGCGGGTGGCTGAGAGACCGAACAGTATGCAGTGGGTGAGGGAGGGGTGGATTGCCGGGATAGGGTTGTTTTATGGAGGTGGCTCGTCGCGGAATCGAAGTGGCGCATTTGCCAGTCTCCGTGAGACAGGGTGGAGGCTATTTCGCCACGACGTAACTCCAAAGTGGCGTGTGCCCGGGAGGCAGTGCCACTGCAACTAGGAAACTTATTGCGAGGAGAGCCGTGTAAATGGTCTTCACCGTCGTCGGTTCTGGCGGTATCCGTGAAGCGGTTTACGCCGGGATAACGTCCCCTTGTTCCGCGTTCGTGGTCGCGGCTATCTTCCATTCCTCGTTTCAGCAATACGGATGTCCGCCTCGCGCTCTATGTATAGCGGCTCTTCGACCGACACTATATATCGTTTACGTGCCGGTTTACGGTTGCAATTCACTGTTGCAAACTTAGCCCGAGGGCGGGTCATCCCGAGCAACAGCTGCCGTCACGTTCACGTTTCGTTGCATTTGCCCCGAAGATATTGAGCTTTTGGTAGAATCGAACGATCACGTTTTCGTATATACGAATTACAGTTCGTGCTGAGAATCTATCTAAATTACTGTTTTCGAAAGAGAACCAAAATTTATCACTGGTTCATTAGTAGTTTCATGCTTTTTTTAGGACAAAAAAAATACAATATTGGAGGAGAAATAGATTCGAAGAAAACAAACAAAAATTTAATCGGATTTATATATTTTTTTATACGTGCTCCTTCTCTATGGGGTCCTCCCCCTTTTATATACCGCACCCCCCCCCCCCCCCCCCCCCCCCCCCCCCCCCCCCCCCCCCCGCCCCCCCCCCCCCGCCCCCC
>JAPYZD010003773.1:0-25160 GCA_030522725.1 Ichneumoninae sp. B BG-2022a
CTTTATTTTGACTTTTGCACATTTTTCCATGTAAAAAACAAGAAAAATCAAAATAAAGATAAAAATCTGAAAAAATTCATACGTATTCCGAAAAATTAATGAATCATTTTTATTTGTAAAAAGTTGAGTTACCACATACTTCGATGAGCAATTTTTTTTCAACAATTCGTTAATAATATTTTGATATTATTATTATGCAAAATGAATCTTTTCAGTGCTCATAATAAGTATGATTTTTTTCAGATTTTTATAACATTGGGAAGTGTTTGCAATTCTTGCCCGAATTTCTCGAATTTAGGTAAAATGAACACCACTCGCTCCAACCTCCTTAATCTTCGATGGTCGGTTCCGGTCCCGTTGAGTCGATCCTTGAAATCGTGTCGGGTCACCACCGATCACGAATCCTTCGTACGGATCTCCAGTTTGCACACTCGTCGAGACGCTTGAGGCCGTGGCATTCGTCACGATGTCCGACGTTTTCACAGATTGCCAGCAGCGACGACGAATTATTTCAGATTTTTCTTTTTTGATCTTTTTTATCCGATTTTCTTGGATGCAGACGGCCGATGCGGGTTCGATGTAGGGCTGGAAAAGTCTTTTCGTAGTTGAGGAGTAAGCGACGCGTCCCTCGATAGGGAGATTGAGTTGCCTTCTGTCCCTTCTTTCTTCCTCCTCCGCGTAATTAAAATATATCTGGTTGGTTTCGGTTTTCTTCGCTCGCGCCAGTTTGTTCCTAGGTGGTCGATGGCAGTCGGGTTGAGCTCGTTGAAATCGTGTCGGGTCAGTCCCGATCACGAATCCTTCGTAGGGATTTCCCGTTTGCACACTTCTCTCGACCGTGGTATTCATCACGATGCTCGAGGTGTTACTGAGCTCCCGTTTAGTCGTCTCGTAAGTTCTTCTTCGTTGCCAGAGGCGTAGGGTGATCCCTGTTCTCGTTGTAATGTTATCGGGTCGGTGAAAATTTGTCCCCCTTGAGGTGATGCTTATGATCGGTCCTATTGTTCCACTTCGCTCAGCCGAGGACCACGTGTTTACGCGGTTTCGGCGTATCTGCAGAACGGTCGGAGGTTTACGAATGGGACATTGCTCTCTCTTTATTTTCGTTCGGGTATGAGAAAACGTAAACGGAAACGTAACGCATGAAGAGCCCACACTGTAAAAAAATTTTGTTTCTAAATTAATGAACAGTATTGGAAGCATTTTTACATAAACCGTTTCTGGAATTTCAAACACATGTGCGTTGCAATTTTACAATAAAATTTGTATTTTTCATTAACATTTTTGTAAATTTTGCAGCAAAAGATTTGTAATTTTTATATCTGGTATTTTTATTTTACAAGCAAAGTACATTAATGTTTAATTACTATGATTAACGTCAGCAAATTTCAAGTTCCAGTACATTAAATTTACAATTTATTTTTACAGTGCAGAATAACATGGTTTGAATTAACTTAATAGTTTAAATAAAATAATAATAAAAATGCATTTTTGTATTTTTCCTTGCATATAATATGATTATTATATGTTGGGTAAAAGTGGTGAATATGGGTTGGTTCATATATCATTGATTTACGTACTAATCAAGGTGGGCCGTATTTACCACATTTGCTCAGAGAAAAATGCATAACGGAATTTTGTTTTTTTTGTCGTTTATTTTTCTTGGTTAAAAAATCCAATTTAATATTTTTCCTTGCATATAATATGGTTGTTATATATGGTTTTCTCATCTTCGTTATGATATCGTAGAGACCCTCATATAGCGGCTTGAATTTCGCGACACGCTTGACGGTGGGATTCGATACTTGGCTTGACATATTTCTTCATTTGACCAAGGTAAATATTCGAGACTGAAAAATATTTTTAAAAATCTGATGCCCATCCGTAGATCTAACAAAAAAAGACAACGATATATATTATTAGCAAACCATAACAGGGGTGCGGTAAGGTCGCAATGATCCCGAAATCGTCAACGTTCGCATACACACACTATTGTATAGGGTAAACGTGGGGAATATGGACCGGTCCATATATAATTGATTTTCGTGTTAATCGACGTGGGCCATATTCACCACTTTTACCCTAATCACACGGAACAGTCATCACATGCATCCCCATTCTATCAACGCTCACTTCTCATTCATACTCATCCGCTGACTGGCAGCTTCATTCTCCTGCAACCATCGGTCACCACAATAACCTTGTCAAAGACGCACGCAATTTGAATAAAGATATTTTCTGTTATCGTTACTGGGCTGTTTTTACTGTGACTCCTTAACCGAAGTCGTTCGGACTTCAGTCAGACTCTTACGCTACAAACAGCAATAATCGATACACAAGCCAGGCGCTATTTTGGTTCTTATCCTCCGGAGTGAATATTCTAAAAAAATAAAATAACCCCAAACCGCTATCCAATATCGAGAAAAGAGATTACCCAGAATAACGCTGCAAAAATAAGTACCGTATATGTATATTAACGCCTAAAATAACAATGTACCGCCTACATGTAAAATGTAATTTTGGTTTTAAATTTTGAATGGATTCATTTATCCATTCTGCTAGTTTATTTTAAATGTGAATAAATAAATTGAGAACAATTATCGACATTTTTTTATAAGGGATAGTTTGGTCTGCAGACGCATGAAACGTACCTTTTTTTCGAAATGAGATAATGTATAACGTCTTTCCTGTTTTCGCTGTGATACAGTAAGGACTCTCATTAGTGGCATGAATTTTGCGATCCGCTTTACGGCGGGATTCCATATATCGATGGTCCTTTCTAACATCAAATCGTGTAGACTATATTCCCTGATCTTATTATTTTTATTCCAGTTCCTTGTCCTCCGGTCTCTCTCTTTCCATGCTTTTTCTGTTGCTACAAGTATTAGTCTGCCTGTCGGTCTGTCTCGTCCCGAAACACCGTCCGGAAAAAGAAAAAACTTTTCTGCGGGACTTCGGATCGCAGTGAAACTCACTATGTATCTTCTACATATAAAATGTAGTTGTGCTCTCAAATTTAATTAATTTATCCATCCGTTCTACCCATCGACAACATTTTTTCAAAAATTCTCCGGAATGGTTTGTCCACTGATTTTGGTCAAAGTGCATTTTTAACTTTTTTTCGCGGCCCACCAAAAACCTCCCATTTTTCCAAATTCCAATAAACTTTTCACTCATAGAATTTCAATAAATTTCGGTAAATCTCCAAAGTTAAAAAAAAAATAATGGTTCGCTATCAACGATTAACCTCGCTCGACACGAAACGCCTCGCCTCTCAGTCAGCTTTACCAAAACCCTCTCGAGAACCACAATCCGTGGTCGTAACACCGCGAGGCGGCAGCGAAGCTTCCGTACAAAGTAAATCCAACTCGCACGCGGCACACCGAGCGAGCTGAGCCGGCGTTGAAGTACGGTCTGGTCTAATGCTATTCCAATGGCGTGGGAAAATTGCAAAATTGCACCAAGCCCCCCCTCGCACTCCTTCGACCCGACAAATTTTCTTTCCACCGTGTCCCACTCGAAGTTCCCAAGAAAACCACCGTCGGTAAACTGCTCGCTCGGACAGTCGCGCGTATCCTCCGTCAGGACGGAAATTCTGTCGAGACCATTGTAAATTTAATCCTCGAAGATTGGACAACTCACGCCGGAGGGAACGAGAGGGGTGACGACCGAAAAGGTATTCCACGATTATAACCACCGAACCTCCGAGTGCCATTGTCCGTCGCGAATTTCCGTGTGCGGCTGGAATAGTCATTGTTCCTTAGAGAGCCAAAGCCTGGGCGAGAATGGCCGCCCCGTTGCAAGAGCGGAGAGTGGGCGCATTGGCCTAGCGAATATTCCGCGGGTGTATAACACACAAGCGTTGCATTTATTATTGTTGCATAGAGGCGATATATGGTGGAGAGATGGTGTCGGCGAAGGGAAAGATGCCGGAGAGACGCGGGAGCGAGAGAAGACTAAATAGTCGCGGCAAGAGGAACCGGGCGCGAAAGGTCTCCGCTTCAACGATGTAGAGCCAACTTGCCGCTGTTGCATTTGACTGCAGTTCGCTACTGCTGGGAGCTGCCCCATTGTTTCCAGCTTCGGTCGCCCGGCCCGCTCGCGATTATGCGCTGGGAAACCGCATCGGTAACCCAACTACGAAAGCAAGGGGGAAGGAAGACCCGGAGAATTCGTACGTACAAATGCGTGCCTAACCACCTACGGGAAATAACCACCTACGTGTACGCTCCGAAGCTAGGGTGAAGCCCTCGCGCCGCCTCGAACAAAGGGTCAAAGAGAGGCGAGAGATAAGCTAAACTTTGGACCGAGATTGGAGGAAGCTGCGTTGGTCTTTTTTTTCCTTTTTTTTGTCTCTCGCATCGCCGAGTGGTAATGCACGATGGCGTTTGTTATTGCCGTAGCGCGGAATATTTTGAGGTCTCGGGGCCGGTAGCGATTTCAGATCGGACGGTCGTGCATTGTTTCCACGGGTCCATTAGTCTCGTTCGGACGAGATTGCCGCGTGATGCAGACGCAGAACGGCGCTTAAATCCTGAGACGGTCAATCCTACGTGTTAAAAAATGTTTGTCAATTTTATTTTTTTATTTTTGCTACATCTTGTTGTTCACAAAGTCGACGTAATTTTTTGTTTTTTCAAAGTTTTTCGGACGAAAATGTGATGATTTTAATTAATAAATATTCTATTAAGGGTCTCGACGTGAATCTTACGGAGGTTGTGTAAAAAAACGTGACGCGTTAATAAGGGTTGAAGTAACACAAAACAAAGAGCAAACAGGCAGAATATAATTAAATGTTCAACGAAATGTAATAAGTAAATGTTGATAGAACAAACGGATGGACCGAGAAGTTTGTATGTGACAAATGATTTATTTCGGGGTGATAAAAGGATTTTTTAATTGTTGAAAGATGCTATTTTTGCGGGATATGTAGTGTACGTCAACAGGTTTAAGATCGCTGAGATAAATAAATGTTTAGACGGACCGGGGCGCGATGACATACGTTCAAAGGCGTAATTTGGTTGGAGCAACGGAAATGTTTGTTTGAATCGACAAATTTTAAATCTAAGAAAGCAAATAATCGTTTAACAAAACAATGCTTTATACAAAATGCTTTATACAAAACAGTGTACCAAACAAATAACAGGTTTGAACGGTGTCCCTGCGTTTTTTGGTTAATCCAACCATTTTTTTCTCAGATATTAAAAGGACACCTGGTGCATAAGGGGAGGCACATATGAGCACATATGAGTGCGATAAAGATGACGTAAACATTTTGAATCCATTTTTCTCCGCAACGCTTTTATAAACAAAAAAAATCGTTTCAAGAAAAATGGATACTAAATATTTTGAAGTTATGTCGATCTTTAGCCCCGCCTTAAGAGGCAGCTAAACTCAGCCGGCGGTTGCTTGGGTGTGAGAGAGACAGCGTCATGGGGATTCTGTGAGAGCGAGAGAGAGGTGTTTAGACTCGCCTTAAGAGGTGGCTAAACTAAGCCGGTGGTTGCTTGGGTGTGAGAGAGACAGCACCATGGGGATTCTGTGAAAGCGAGAGAGAGCAGTTTAAACTCGCCTTAAGGTAACAGTACCAATGCTCGGACACGCCCCAGTCGCCGGACATTCCTATGCAGATTTGACTTATTTCGAATTTAAGTATTAGAAATCCAATTTAACACTTGTAATCGTATCTACTAACATTACTTGATGCCCAGAAAAAAAGTTATACAAAGTTTAAGCCTAAATTATTTTCTAATATTACATTTTGTTAAAAGACAGACGATATAGTGTCCGTGTTTTCTACGCAGCTTATCTTCAGTATTTTATCTCTCGTAAATATAATTTTTTCTTTCATTTTATTAATAAATGGTAAAAAAATTCTTTTAGTTACTATGAACTAGTTGAGTGCGTACGTCAGAAGTCTCGAATTCTATGATTGTCCGAAACATTGGGACGTACGCTGTCAGAATATACGAACGTGCAAAAAACCGCCTTTGCAGTCTACATTAGTACTCTCATGTTATTTTCTTCCGTAATTAAAAAAATATGTATCCTTTTGTAATTAATCGATGTGTTTTGGAAACTACACTGTAAAAGAAAATTGTAAATGTAATGTGTCGGTCTGGAAGTTTTTATGTAAAAACTGGTACATGAAATTCAATGTATAATATGATGAAAAATTAATGTACTTTTTCATTGAAATAAAAATAAATTATTAAAAATAAAGTATTTCCAATGTGTTTCAAGATACCGAACATGAATTTTTCATCACAATTGTACATTAAATTTGATATACCAGTTTTTGCATAAAAACTTCCAGTCCAGTACATTAAATTTCATACGAATTTTTTTTACAGTGTAGAAACTGTAAGCTGCACATTGGTTTCAGTTTATTTTCGTAAAAAAATTGTTCTACACCAATTAGTAACTGCAGGAAATTGGGGATGCTATTAACCGTCCGAGCATCGAAACCCACAGCACGATCGCCTCTGAAGAAAAGCATCGACAGATCGTTCGAAGGTTCGAAGATGTTTGGAGGCTTGAATTTCAAACGGAAGACTCTGCAACGACCCGATTCGCCGGGCCAATTTTTTGCGAAGGTGCCGACATCTGCATGGCTATCCAATGTAAAACGATCGAAACGGCTTCCGGCTCGAATCGGTAGCCAGCTATGAAATTCACGAGCGCGATATCGCGCAGTTGCCCTATTCTTGCGCTCTCAATGCAGTTTGTATCGTAATCGCCGAGAACGTAACATACGAACGTCCCTTTCGGATGGAGTTCCCGAGAGAGAGATGCTGTCGGCGAGACGACTCCGGAGATTCCGATTTCAGCATAAAGGAGCTCGCGTTAGCGCCAAACGAGATTCAATGATCGCTCTGTATCGCTGTTGTAAAGGCGCGACGCGTAGGCAGCCGGCTTATCGGTACGTACTTTTCGATCTACTTTTCTCGTCGACGTAATGGCACCTAAGGGTGGCCCCGTAATCGCTTGCAAGACGAGTTATGACGCTGATTTCTGTCTGCCGGAACACGGTGCTCAGTCACTATCACGCGGCTGAGTTACACGTGTACGTATTTCACGTTCGCGCGAATAATCGGTCAAGAATTGCCCTGCCAGCCGAGTATTTGGCCACCTTGGTGGGAGTCCCTCTGCGAAACATCGAATTTTTAGTGGCAATTTTTCCTTTTTGTTAGAGTATTTTTTGTCAAAACTTTTCTTCTTATTTAAGGTAAAGTGACAGAAAGGATCGATGAATAAAGTATACATTTAATACCGAAACTACATTTTGTATGTACGAGAGACGCAGCAAATTTCAATACGATCCGAAGTCTCTTCGAAAAGTTATTTCGCTTTCGAATGGGACGGACAGACAGAAAGAAACGGAAAATGCTTGTTTTCTTGCATTCTACGACACGAAAAAAAATCGGCATCATTATCTAACCGTCCATTTCTTATCGATGTTTAGATTTTTTCTCATTTAACGTAAAGTATCAGAAAGGATCGATGAATAAAGTCGAAATTTAATAATGAAAAAAGTAGAAATTTAATACTGAAATTACTTTTCGTATGTAGGAGATGGACAACAAATTTTTGTGCGGCCCAAAGTCTTTTTGAATAGTGATTAGGCTTTCGGACAGCAGAAAAAAAAACAGAATTGAAAAAGTGTTTTTTGTATTCTAGAAAACGAAAAAAATGTTCTAGGCCATAATCTGAGTCATATATTTGTTTGTTTGTTTTTTTGTTAATCCTTCGATACATCTCCGAGTTCTTGTGAATGAGACTGTATGCTCCGATCTCGGACAGACTGGTTCGCTCGATTGAAACGCGAGCAGCGAACACGTATGATTCCTGGGGTTCCGCGGAGCGCTTAATTGTCCGGATAACTAGGTCTCGCAGACCATAGTGGAACGGAGAACTTCTCGAAGTTCGCCAATCAACTATCTAATTACGTTCTGCAATTGCGCATAACGTCGTTAATCTGTGCCCCCGACTCGGTAAGCGTGTCTGCATTATCGTAAGGAGGGAGACAGCGAGAAGGAGCGAGAGAGAGACCAATAATTACCGGACAATAATCACTATTGTGAAATGTTACGATTATGGCAAATTAACGAGATAGGAGACTGGCCGTATACTGAGCTGCCATAAGAAATGTATTTTTGTAGAGACGATAATTAAAAATCAAATTAAACGCGCAGCAAAAAATTTCATTTCTCAGGGAAGAATCTATCGCAAATATACCATAAAAATAAGAGTTAGAAAAATCGCGAGAATTATTAAAGAGCGAGATTCAGTTTTTTTGTCGAGAAATCTTTTTTAAAGAAATTACACACGAATAAAATGTCAATGATACAATATAATAACAGTCGATAATAAAATCTCAATACGGTGTAGTCAACCAACTTTTCAAGAGTGCGACGATAACATCAAGCATATCGAAGACGCAAATAATTTGCGGATAGATAATTATGTTACCTCATTCTTCAAATCTCAGTCAAACATTATATTTATTTTTAAACAAAAGAATTCTCAAAAAATTATTTTCATAGATTAATTTTTAGTTTTCCATGAACAAAAGTAATCGATGGTCCAATTCGATCTTAAGATTAACTCATTCGTACATGCAGACGGATTCGTACCGTAAAATTATCGCTATCGGTGAGTTCAGCACTCCCTACAGTTTCGTGCGTTATCTTTTTCAAATGTGAATAGGGCAATCAACACCGTTCGTAGCATAGAAGCCTTGTCAACAGTTAAACATCCGGAAGCTTTAAATTTTATCGGAATAAAAATAAAAAATAAGCTTTCGTACTGCGAAATCTAGCGAGCTTACAGTGTCAACGTTACACCTGCCATTCAATTTCACTCGATAGCTATACGATTTTTTTTATCAGCGCGGAGCACCGTCGCGTTCTGACGCATCGGCGGTAACAGTAACGGCAGAACATCCCCTTCACTCGCCATAAACGGATCAAGCTCGTATGGGCAACGATACGACGCGAATATTGGCGAACGTCGATAAGGGACTTTTCCGATGTTTTTTTTTGTTTTTCGAAAATTCGAAAAAAATCACGAAAAATCGTTTATCCGAGAAGCCGACGGCTGTGCTATGATGCACGGAAGATGAGGTCCAAAGTGGTGAAGTAGAACGAGAACAAGAGCAGGAGACCTTCGGTATCGGGGTCGACGATACAGTGACGGGGGTCCCCGTGGTGGGGAGGGGGAGGGGTTTGAACGACAAGATGTTAACACGTGTGTTTCTCCCGGGTTCGGTCTATACGGTTCGTATTGGTGTTGGTGGCCGGAGTGCGCCAGAGAGCAAGCCATACCGAACAGGCCGCAGGCCAGCCGAGGTGACACGATGTAATCTGACACAGCGAGAGACCCCGACTTGGTCGGTTCGGCGACTGTTCCTCCTCGCCGGATGTCTAACTTTCAAATTATTTTCGGCCTAATATTGCGTCTGCCGAAACTGAGCTATTGGAAAAAAATACGCAGACAAGACATAATTTTTTTTTCTTTTATTTCTATTTCTGGAAAGAAGGGCTACCCGAAAACATTATTTTCGCAAGGCATGCATGAGAAGTGCTACTTCTCGTGCCTGGCGAGGGTGCCGTAAGTGGCACTTTGTAGCAAGACGTACTGTAATAAAGCGGCGCATGCGCGCAGCGGCCCGATTTTACTTCTCGCACTCAAATTTACTTTCTCGCTCGCTTTCGCAGGAGCGAAGTAAGAGTGTTCGCACGCCACCGCCGGCAGGCACGGAAGTAGCACTTCTCCTGCAATTGTTACGAAAAATATTATGCGATACAGCCATTCTTATAATACGTTTCTTGTAAGAAGAATGTATATACATCTTTACCGTTTCGGCACCGATTACCTTTTTGAATTTATGTGGTACTTGTACGGTTTGTGCAACCCACTTAACAACCTGCGTATAATGTGCGCTTTACCGCACTGTATCGCAAAGTATTATTACAAAGAGCCGTCAATGACATATTTTTAGGGTATTCTTTTCACTGCTCAAATACCTCACTCTTATCAATGCAAGTAAGCGAACGAATTTGAAAATTTCGTCCAAAACCGAGATTTCTCTTAAAAAGCACCATCTCACATAGCGCCACACTCACCCTTCTTGCCCCGCATCCCAACAGATTAATAAAATCACCGACCCGACGCAATTACCAAATGCGTCGGAAGATGCATCAAGGCCCCTAATCAATGGAACTCGACCGGTGCGTCCGACCGGAGCATCGAGAGGCCCCCTTAGTTCATTTCTCCGCAATGAACTTGATTGAGAGTCCGGATCTCGGCCAACGTCGGTGAATCCAACGACTCCTCGAGTTAATATTTTTCAAATACACTTTCGCTAATTAAAGCCGCGGAGTATCTCTCTTCCTCGGCAAGAAGTGAGGTACGGTCGGAGTGGTGTGCGACCGTATGTGCACGGACATCGGAGCGCGGGTGCCCCTCAGTTACCGCTGGTTTAACAACGACGCCAGAAAGATCGATGACCAGATAGAAGAGAGTGAACGCGGTGGTGCCCCGGCGTTCGCCAACCATACAGTGGTATCCGACTGGTACCAGCGAATAGCAGTAGTAACAGTAGTAGTAGTATTATACGGCGGAGAAGAGGTAGTCCTTTTAAGAGGACTAATACGGCGTACCCATTACGCGGTAAATCGTTCGAGAGGAGGGGAAAGATTTCGATTGGGAAGGCCCCCCTTGCCCCCTCGCTTCTGTGTACCCTCTTCCATCCCTCAGCGTCGTTATACGTTCCTACCGATCACTACTCGTTACCCGTACGTGGATCCGCGGGGCTCGTTACTACCGAGGCGACTCTCACTCGCATGTACCTGTCACGTGACCGAGGGGAACATCTGCATAAACGACGTCACGCCGATGGGTTTCCATACGGACACATACACGGAGAGAGTACTGGTACCCACATACGTGACGGGACTGACATTTCCTAGGGTTGCCGGTGAGCGCAGTGTGGTAGCGCACGTACCCGACGCAGACGACGCCACGGCGACGACGACGGCGACGACAACGACGGCGAGGAACGACGTTAAAACCTGTCTGATTAACCGAACCCGTAATATCCATTATCCTAAACATATAGCCGAGTTTCTCGGAAATTGACAGCTCGGTACTAATAACCGATGACTCGACAAGTGGCAAATGAACCATGGAAGAGAGAAGAAAGAATGGTTTCTTCATCATTGGCGCTGGCGTGCGATTCACTAACGGGGACGGGGTATTCGCGCAACGGGGATGACGTGACGGTGTGCGAAAAATATCGCGGACATTGGCATATGACGGATCGAAAGTGCCAGGAGGCGAAATATCAACACTGGCGGGTAACTAGTCTGCAGTACGGACGTTGATATTGACGGGTATGCTATTAACCACTTGAACCCTCGGTTCCCATAGGGTCAGAGATGCCACGTATCATTGATTATTGCGGATTTTTAACGCACTGCCATCAATCCGTTGCATTTCTTCATATCAACAAGATCAAAATAATAAAATAAAAATTAATATTATTATTATGCATTTTTTATTCTTTTGAAAATGCGTCATGAGAAGGTTTAAAAATCATTGTATTGGCAATCATTTTCGAGCATTGGCTCGAGGGACAATAAAGAGACGATAACTAGCAGCATTATGTTCATAGGTCCGCATTGTAAAATAGTGTGTTCCGCGTATTGAGAAATGATCAAATTTGCCACAGGGTCGGAGATGCCGCGAAGCATTGATAGGTGCAGATTTATCACATTGCGGCTTTTCTTTTCTTCATGTGAAGAAGATTTAAAAAATACAAATTTAAAATATATTTTCGTTTTGTTGAAAATGCGTTATGAAAAGCTTTAACAATCATTATCAATGCTCGACGGGCAATAAAGTAATAAAACTCCCTACCAGTTTTACTTTCGGAGGTCCCCATCATAAAATCTTGTGTTCTTCGTATCGACAATTGACCAAATTCGCTTTTGGAGAATCCACGACGTACATAATGGAAACCGTTTATCCGCATGGCCCAGACTAATTTGATTATTAAATTATTGTCAAGGGCAACAAATTTTCTTCAAAAATGTATACAAATTTTACATACAAAAAAAGAAAATCCTGACAAGTAATTATCTACTTTCATTTGGTCTTACACTTTCATTAATAAAAGGTTCCGGAATGCAAGAACTTTAGATTGACGTTAAACACCAAACGCACGGAGAAAAAGAAATTGTTGAGACAACAAGAATTTTGTTACCATAACTGATTTACCGGGTTAACATAGGGACAATAAAATATTTTGTTGTGGCAGCAAATGTTTTGTTGTGGCAGCAAATGTTTTGTTGTGGCAGCAAATGTTTTGTTGTGGCAGCAAATGTTTTGTTGTGGCAGCAAATCAAATGTTTTGTTGTGGCAGCAAATGTTTTGTTGGGCAGCAAATGTTTTGTTGGGCAGCAAATGTTTTGTTGTGGCAATAAATATTTTGCTGTAGCAGCCAAATATTTTTGCTGCCACAACAATAAATTGTTAACGATCTAAATTTTGTTAGAGAAACAGAACTGTTTTTCTCCGTGCGGAGCAGCAAGCAAGGCTGCTGCTTGCTGCAATATTTTCAGCCAACCCAACACTAACAAAACATCATCAACGCTCCCAAACATTTTGCCAAAATTTTCATAAAATCCCGTAAAAAATGTCGGTGCCTCTAAATCGAACCAGGCAACTCATCCGTGCAGCGAATATCGAAAGTCTCCGGACAGAGATCGAGTGCGTGATAGTTGCGACGGAAAGCCCCGTGCACAGGGGTCCCAAATTTGCAGACCAGCTGCATAGATTATGTATAAATAAGCGCGTATCACGTCCGATGGGCTGCGCGAGCCGCCGGTGTGATCGAGTATTAATGCTGTTTGTTTAATAGACGGTTTCAGGCCAAATGCGAAGAGACAAACGAGCAGGTAGAGACGCCGGGACACAAAGAGCCGAGGTAGAGACGGCTAAGCAAACATTCAGTCTCGTTTGGTGCAGAGCCGGTGCTCGCGAGCCAGCCGAGCTCTTCATAGTGCGCCGAGAACTTCGCTGAACTGTCCCGCTGCACTTCCCGATCTGTCCCTGCTGCTCCCGCTGCTGCGGCTGCTGCTGCTGTTGCTGCCGCTGTTGCCGCTGCACCGGCAAGCAAATGCAGAAGCGGCGTACGGTCTCACTCCACCGTGTACGCTCGACTCTCTGACTTTCCTCTTTCAACCATCTCCACACACTTCTTCATGTCTCGTGTGCGTACGGATCCGCGAATTCACCTCGCGCTCTCCCGTGCGGACTCGGGCCGTTTTACTGTATCGTACATTCAGGGAGTTACACGTGCCTATGTGCGTATGTATGTATGTATATAGTGCAAGGTATACGGACGTATATGCGCGGAGCGTTTGAGACAGAACATCCCCGAGTACAGAGCGCGACCGGCATACTCTCCCGTGTCTATGCAGATGACACGTATAGCTACGTGTATGGGGAACTTTGTGCCGAATTTAGTCTCATTTTTTAAATAGAAAAGTAAAAAGTAAAGAAAAAAGGCACGAATGACGAAGACACTTGGTCGATATCCCGAAGCAATTTGCATGGTGCAAATTCATTTACAGCGAGAGTTTCAGCAAACGAATTCAAAAAAGTGCATTCAAAAAACTATCTTTTATCCTTCCGTCTATTTTTTTGTCTCGCCACGGATGAATAAAGTGATATGCGAATAGTCGGAATAGACTGATATGCGTCTATGTCCCGAAATCGTTTGAGACCGAACATCCCCGAGTACAAAGCGCGACCGGCATACTCTCCCGTGTCTATGCAGATGACTATAGCTACGTGTATGGGGAACTTTGTGCCGAACTTAGTCTTATTTTTTAAATAGAAAAGTAGAAGATAATTTATAAGTTTGATGATTCTTTTTGATTTTTTTTTTGTTGCTGTTTTTATTGTGGGTTTACATAGGAGCTTGTTCCGTTGGTAGGATGCTGGGAAGCGTGGACACCAGGGACGTTGAACCCTCGGATAAATCATTATATAAAAGTATCTTTTTCTGGATAAAAATTATACATTATTGAAACGAACGGTAGATAGAAAGTATTTTTACTGCTTGGTGTTCTGTGATTATTTTTAACTATTTTTTTGGGCAATCATTGATTATTATATTGTGAGTATATTATTTGAATGGCTTTTGATTCTAATGCTTGTGTAGTGAGGACTATTAGTTGAGATACTTAATAATTTTTTATCAATGCAGTAAGTCAGTCGGCCGACAGCGAATAATTTTGGTCAAGAGAATAATCATTTGTGTTAACTTTACGAAAATTATTTAAATTTTTATAAAAAGTTTATTTTTCTAAAGTAGTAAATAAATAGGCCAATAAAATAAAATCTAAGACGAGAGAATTTTTTTTTCTTCACGAAGAATATCTTAATCTTTATATAAAGTGTATTTTAAAGCAGAAAATCAACAGGCCGATAAAACAAAATCTTAGACAAGAGGATATTCATTTTTTAATCATTACGAATGTTATTAACATTTTTATGTAAAACTTAATTTTTTGATATTTTTTTTTGTATCTTGCCAGAGCTAAAAAATTATCCACGGAGTCTCTTCGTTAAAGAGTTTCACGAGAATTCTTTAGATTTTATTTGGCATGGAATGCCCCATGCAAGTGCCAGACGTATGTGGCTGTACAAGCGAAGCGCGACGATAGCTGAGTAGAGTCTCTTTGAAATGCTACTACCCGGGAGCTTTTTTCAGCTACCTGTGCCGTCTCGTCTCTCGTCTCCGTGCCCATGTCCATTATGTTGCGCGAGAGCTGTTTCAAACGCGCGGAATTTCGTCTCGCCCGTCCAACCCTTTTCGCCCACCCTCGTTCCGCTCCACTGCTACTACCCTCCGAACAACCCAGAGGAGTCGTCCGGTCTCGTCGACGGCGCCCACTCACCCACTGACCCATATCATATCCCGCGTACGCCCGCGTAACATCTCGCTGTAAATGAATTTGCACCGTGCAAATTGCTTCGGGACATCGACCAAGTGCCCTCTTCATTCGTGCCCTTTTTTCTTTCCGAAACTTCTCTTCCGTTAGTGGATTTCAGGATATAGGCGCATATCAGTCTATTCGCATATCACTTTATTCGTTCGTGGCGAAACAAAAAAAATAGACAGAAGGACATTAAAGATAGTTTTTTGAAATCACTTTTTTAAATTCGTTTGCCGAAAATCTCGCTGTAAATGAATTTGCACCATGCTAATTGCTTCGGGACATCGACCAAGTGCCCTCTTCATTCGAGCCTTTTTTTTTCTTTGCTAAACTTCTCTTTCATCAGTGGCTTTCGGGACATAGTCTCATATCATGATATTTTTGTTCGTCGCGATACAAAAAAAAAATAGACGGTAGGATATAAAATATAGTTTGTCGAATGCACTTTTTGATTTTTGATTTTTTACCAAAAATTCTTCAGAGACTATGCGAGCTTTTCCGGTAATTAATGAAAATATTTTTAAAAAATTGACATACCCAAAAATTTATCACTGCTTTTTTTTGCCAAATAATTTCGCATAATGCCGGTCCGCAAGTAAATAAATGTCGCACTCCGGTAATCTCAAAACACGGTAACGAAAAAAGTTGTCAAAATTCTTCCAGCAGCAAACACGCGACGTCGAAAGACGGAACGCGAAGTGGGAAATTATGTGACCATGTTATCGTGTCGCAAGTTGTTAGTTTCCAGCAGTGTGTACCTACGGTAGGGCAAATTTGCTGTTACTTTATCGCGATTTAACGCTTGTGCAGCTCCGTTAATGATAGTTCCAGGAACTGAAAACAGCGTGAAAGCGATTTGAGCGTTTCTGTACCGTTTTGTATTTTTTTTTTTCCCTGAAAATTATCCTCGGCCAACACTTTTCTGGCTTCCCGTCCGCAACGCCATTACACAGTAGTCGTCGGGTACTTATCCGCGGCCCCGTGTTCAGATATGCCTCTGTCACGCGACATAATTGAATCATTATTCTTGCGTCTCGTTACGCGTATACGCATTACAGAGCGGCAAACCCGGCCAGGAGGGTCGCACGCGGACTGAAAGAGAGAAACGGAAACGACCGAAAGAGGTGTTTTTCTCACCGCGGTCGTTTTCTGGGCGGAAAACGAGGGACCAAAATACACGGTTGTGCGTACGCACAATACACGCCGCATTGAGTATGCGTGCGCGCGTAATGCGGGTGAGTAAAACGAAGGAAAAAAAACACGATATGTGCCGAAGGAACGTGTTCGGGCAAGGACACACGAATTTTTTTTAGCGATAACCAGCATGCCTCGTCTCCCTTGCGACCCGAGGTACCCTATAATTTTCCATCCGAGTCCCCTCACGAACGTCGCATTAAATCGTTAGTCGCGCCTACCCGAAGTCCCATCATCGGCAGTTTAATTTTAAAGGTTTACGCACATTTGGCGCACTTACGCGATTTCTCGAGTTGTCGTTTGTTTATCACTATCGTGTGAGGCTTCACGCTTAACGATGTCGCTTGACGGGTGACCAATTTGCATTTTTCTGGGCGGCTTTTTTTTTTGCGTCTTGGCATTCTGATTATTTCGATGGGATTCGGAGGCATTTGAAGGGGTGTAATGGCGAACTAAGAGTATTTTTTCTTTAATTGGTTTTTTGTTGCTCCGTACATTGTAATTTACAGTTAACGAGCCGTGATTGAGAATTTTGTTCGCATGTCTCGTTATTTTCGCCTGACTCCGTTTAGAGATTTTATAATTTTTCTTGCTATCTTTTTGATAAGTTTGTTCGTAATATTTACGATTCACGATTACACTTTTAAGAAGACGATTAACCGCTGGAAACTTTGTAGGCCTGTCAATTATTTATTGGGCATCAATTTGACGTTCAAAGAAGACGGCGCATAAATCGAGTCAACGGATATACTTTTTTTCATATCTCCAAATTTTTGAAAATGTTATAATTTTTCATACATAAATCCGGCGAGTACCTACGCGACAGTAACGCGATAATAACAGAATAAACATTTTATTATATAAGAATGACGTTTTTATTAAATACAAATTAAATATTTATTAAGTAAAAAATGTATTAAATAAAAAAAATAACTGCTGATGTAGCATTTTGAAATGTTTCAATGAAGAGATTCCTAGTCAACGAGAGATGTAATTATTCGCAAGCTTTCCATGCAGCGAGATAGTAAAACAACGGGAGAAAGCATTCATCGTCGTAACGACCGGAATGACCGGTATAGATAGCATTTTGCGGCCGGAATGAAGAAAAAAATAGAAATAAAAATAAAGTGAAGGGAAGCAGCGGAGAACGGTTTGCGGCGAAAGAGAGGTTGAAAACTGACGCGCGAGTCTTTTGTCCCTATAGAATCTCCTCGGGCTCGGTAGTTCTCGACCTCGTGGAACAGAAAATTACTTACGACCGGCTAAACTCGCACAATGCCCTGGCCACACGAAATCTATCCTATCCGCTCTATGATCCTTATCTGAAACCGCGTACGCGCGCGGTTACAACGAGGAGATTTCACGGTTCTCCCTCGGGCCGCGGTTGATCTCCGATGGCCCGAGGCAAACCATGCCGCATTGCCCCGTTCTATCCTCAAAACTCCCCGGCTGAACAGTTCAAAATACTGTGAAAGAAGTATAATACATCGACTGCTGAGAAACGGAAGGGCGTATCCAGCACCATTCGACATGTGAAAGGCACCGAGGAAAATATGCTGCTCCGATAAAATTTCTGCGGAGGTAAAAAATAAGTACGTCTTTGAACAATCTTTTCTTCAGACAAAAAAAATTGACTTTTTGAAGAAATTGTTTGCATTGGCAAAAAAAATAAAAAATTGGCTGCGCCAAGAAATTGTTTACAGTGGCAAGAAAAATTGCCACTCCAAACAGTTTTTGGGAGGGGTAAAAGAAATTTTGCTGATCTGAAAGTTTGTTTGCAGCGATTGTCTGCAAAAAAAACCTGCTGCCCCCAAAAATGGTTTGCAGTGGTAATGAAAAATGTACTGCTCCGAAATGTTTTCGGCAGTGGTGCAAGAAAATGAGCTGTTTCAAAAAATCGTTTGCATTGTTAAAAAAATTTTACTCTTTCAAAAAAATCGTTTGTAGCGATAAAAAAAATGGCTGCTCCAAAAAATGGTTTGCAGTGGTAAAAGAAAATTGGCGCTTTGAGAAGTTTTTTCCTGTGTCAGCAAAAAAAATTCGTTCATTCAACAAAATTATTCCTACCTCAGAAATGTTTTTTTCGAACCCAGTTAAAAATTAGACTATACATATACATATTTTTTCCCTCGACGTAGACACGTCGTTCTGCTTCTCAGCAGTCGATCCATAGTCTCGGTAGCTGAAACGCGCGTCGTAGATTCTTACGGGCATTTACTGGCATGCATAGATGATTTTACAGACACGCCATAAGGTTTCCGACGGCATCTAACCTGTTTGAAACCGCGTGTGGAACTCGGGTTATTTAAGACAATCGGGCCCGCGCAAGAACGAGAGCACGGTTCTAGGACCTGACTACCTATTATAAGAAATAGGTCGACTTACATCGAGGAGATACGATATAGAATTCTCGAACTAGACGAAAGAATGAGCGTAAGATGGAATCTTATACTATAGATAGAGGGAACCAAAAGAGGTTTCACCATAGAAGAGCGGCGCGGGGACTGCCGGAGTCTCTCCCGTCACAACACGGTGTCACTTCCCTGTCAAACCGGATTAAGGAAATAGTCGCCGTCACAGCAACCGCATTCACCGTGTGGCTGACGAAGGACCGACACTTTTTTTCTATCACTTTTCTTCATCGACATAGCGTATTTCCGGTGCGAGAATTTAATTCAAAGGCCTGAAGAGGCCGGAAGGCTTCGAATTAGTAAAATGAGTGCTAAATAATGAATAAATAAAATTGTTTCTGGAAAGTTTCATGCATGAATAGACTGAATGTGGATTGTGATTTGTATTACAGGATACGTCGTTAATCAAGGAAAACATTAATTACAATGTCGGTACACGTTAAGTTTAAAAAAATAATAATAAATCCACATGGATTTATTATTATTTTTTCGCTTGTTTTTGATACGGTAAGTTTCACGCCGTTTCTCGGAAGTTTGTCTACAAAATAATCGTTCTGTTAATCATCAGTATTCTGTATTTAATAATTTATTTCACTCGGTGCGTAAAGTGCAGTTTTACGCGCGCTTCGCACGCGTAAAACTCCTCTTTCGCACCTTGTGAAATAAAATTTCATACGATACTCGTGCGAAAAACGTTTCCTTAACTCGTGTGATTGCAACACTCGCCTTCGGCTCGTGCTGCAAACTCACACTCGTCAGAAAAAGTTTTGTCGCACTAGTATCGTAATGTACTATTATAAAGAAAAACGGTCCATTTCTTAAATGAATTATCAATTTTTTTTGTTGTTATTAACAAACACGATAATTTATATTTGTTTGCGTCATGGTGTCAATTGCCTGTCAAACCGGATTAAGGAAATAGTCGCTGTAACAGCAACGGCATTCACCGTGTGTCTGACGAAGGACCGACACTCTTTTTTTCCATCACTTTATTTCATCGACATAGAATATTTACGGTGTAAGCATTTAATTCGAAGATTTGAAGAGGCCGGAGAGTTTCGAATCAGCTAAATAAGTGCTAAATAATGAATAAGTAAAATTATTTATGGAAAGTTTTATGCATGAATAGACGAAATGTGGATGGTAATTTGCATTACAGGATTAATGTCCTCACTCAAGAAAAAAATTAATAGCAATGTCAGTACGCATTAAATTTTTTAAATAATAATAAAACAATAAATCAATTATTTTTTGCTCGAATTTGACACAGTACGATTGAGGCTCTTTCTCGAATGATGATCCACAAAATCATCGTCCGGATAATTATTACTATCCCATATTTAATAATGACAGCTCTTCATTCGCGAGAGAAACAAAAAAACAGTCAATTCTTTTGATTTGGTTATTTTTTTTGTTATTAACCAAATCGAAAATTTATGTTCGTGTCGATCAATTCCAGGTGGGCAGGATCAATAATTTAGTTTTTTATTATCCTAATTAGCCTAATGAAAATGTGCGTCTCGTTGGCAGGAAGATCGATTCAGCCTAAGAGGATGCTATCTCGAGCGTAGGTTGAAAGGATAGTCCTTTCAACGGACGCGAGCTCTTTGTTCGTCCCGACTCGGAGAGATCGGTTTTAACTCGGCGATACTCTTCTCTCGCGGTTCGGCATCATTGCATTGAATCCCGCGCATGCCCTCGAGTACAAAATAGATGGAAGCCTCGTCATGAGCTCTGCGAGCGAGCGAGCGATCGCGAGCGCGAGAGCGAGCCGGTCCCTGCCGGACGGACTTGTGGGATGTTTATTGCTACCGTTAATTACTTTACAGCAGATAATTACTGTCGTGGGTAAGGGTCATTTCGCGAGAGATAATGTATTACAGGAGAAGGATCGAGTTATATCGATGCTCGAACGACCGCCGCGCTCGGCGGGCTGATGCTCTGCCGATATATCGGTGACGTGGGCGACGAGATCGGCCGTACACATAGATACTGCTAACGGCGATATCTACAGTACACCGCATTGCAATATGCCCCAGCGAGAGCTGGAGTGTGCCGTAAATTTTCGAGTTTATCCGGGCTGAATTTTAAACAGCCACCGCGTCCCGACAGTCTCGCTAATCGCAATTTAATTTTGCATTTCAATGTCAGGGGTAATTGCAAAGCGTATCTCCATCAATCGAGTACGATCTGCCGAGGTCTTCTTTTTTTATCCAATTGACATTTTTTTCCGCCGATGGGAATTTAGCAAGAGACCTCCGACATTTCTTCGAGCTTCTGGGTGAGATTTGATCGTTGGCTACGGGATAGCACCACTTGCCGAGGGTTTTGTACACTGCTGTTCATGAATGGCCGGTTTTTCTGATTTTTTTAACCTTCCTGGATATATTGCTCTATGACTTAACGGCGTCGAAGATATCAAGTAAGACATCCGGCAAGAGAATCCGGCAAGAGAATCCGGCAAGAGAATCCGGCAAGAGAATCCGGCAAGAGAATCCGGCAAGAGAATCCGGCAAGAGAATCCGGCAAGAGAATCCGGCAAGAGAATCCGGTAAGATAATCCGGCAAGTGAATCCGGCAAGAGAATCCGGCAAGAGAATCCGGCAAGAGAATCCGGCATATCGGCTTCACGGAAATGTTTACGTTGTGGCTGCACCGGGAACAGTATCGGAACCTGTGTTTCGTTCCGTAGATTCATGATCCGCGCATGTTATTAGAAGACCATGATGCCATGAATTATAAAATGAATGAATCTTTGTCTCGTCAATGAAAATTTCGAAAAAACATCTCAAAAACTTTTTTCCATTTTCTCGTTAACCGAATATAATTCTATTAATTGTTTAATACATATTTAATTATCCGACAATTGGCCAATTATATCGTGCACATTATAGTATAGACTTTTGGTCGCCCGCTCAATGCGTCAACTGCTGAGAAGGGAAAAAAAAATTGGGAACCACGAATGACGTGTGGTGCAGAGCCGAATCGCGATAGAGCGGAGGGACGCGAATCGTCTAGATACCGATCTCGTAATGGATTCCTCGTTTCTTGCGCGATCCGCCTCGTTTCGAATAACTTTGTTGGGTCCTCGGAGTCCGCCGGATCGGCCGCCGCGGTGTCTCTCGCTCTTTCTCGGCTCGGTCCCGGACCTCTCGGAACTCGTCCCTGATTAATTAACGAGGCGAAACCCTCGGCGGCGAGACGCTTCGCTCACGCTCTGGCCCGACACTCAGTTCCATTCGAGAGAATCCCTTCCTCGCGAGTTTAACTTCGGCCGATTCACTCTTTCACCTCGGCGTCGTCGTCGTGTTGTGCTAATTCGGTTAAATGGTTAATTGCTTAATTTCATTTAATACGAGTCCGATCGAGCCGGCTAGCCTCCCGCTTCCGGGCCGGCTCGCCCTCGAAGAACTATCCGTCACGTTTGCGGCGTTTAATTCTCCTCCCGCTCCCCCGACCGGCTCTTTTACACGCCGCTTCTTCCTGGCTCCTCAGGAGACTTCGCGATCCACCAGAAAATCGTCCATATTTATCTCGTATCGTCCGTTATTATCTTCCAAGAGATTATTTTTTTACCGGGATTTTTTTGTGCATCGTTTGCTGCGGTAATGAAAAATGTGCTGCTTCATAATTTGTTTGGTAGTCGTAAACAAAAATGTGCACCCATAAAAAGAGTTAGCCCGCTTCGACCCTTTTCAGGAGACTCGTTACAGCGATTCAACAGAAAATCTTTCATATTTGTCTCCGATCTTCCATTATTATCCTTCGAATGATTATTTTTGTTATTTAATAAGCCCAAAGTGTTTGAAATACCGCGGTCGGTCACAAGAACTGTAACCAACTTTTCCTTAAGGTAGTCCTTGCGCATAGCGTTCAGTTCACATAAGTTTTAGAGAAATGAGAGAGAATTGCAAACACTTCTCGAAGGTATAAAAATCTGAAAAAATCAAGCATATTCAAGGTACTGAAAAGATTAATTTTGCATAATAATAATTTCAAAATGTTATTAACAAATTGACGAAGTATGAAATTGTTCAACAAATCTCCCGGGAAACTTAACTTTTATTTATGAATGTCATTCGTTCATTTTTCTGACTAGATATGAATTTTTTCAGATTTTTAAATTCACTTTGAATTTTGTGAATACACATTTTCTCATATAAAAAGAAATTCAAAGTGAATTTAAAAATCTAGAAAGATTGATACGTACTCAGAAAAGTGAACAAATATTCTCATTAAAAAAAAGTTAGGTTTCCGGGAGATTTGATGAACAATTTTATTTTTCATCGCTTTGTTAATAACATTTTTTGGAATTATTATTATGCTAAATTAATATTTTCAGCAACGTTAATTTATTCAATTTTTAAAGATTTTTGTACCATCCAAAAGTGTTTGCAATTCCCTCTCATTTCTCTGAAACTTATGCGAAGTGAACACTATTCGCAAGGACTAGGGGAGACCGGGGACAAAAGTAATACGGGTAAATTGTAACAAGGGGCTGCGCAATGTGACAAGCGGCTGCGCAAATTGAGCAACATTATAAACATCACCTTATGAGGTCATGTTTATGATGTTGCTCACTTCATATCCGACGCGTCCGATCATGCGCAGCGTTGCGTAGCCGCTTGTTACAATTGACCCGTGTTACTTTTGTCCCCGGTCTCCCCTACCTTAACTATGTTGCCCATTCACACTGAAAAGTGAGTTCTCACACGAGGCGTTATCGATATCCGGTCCATGCAAGAATTCGCTTCTAGCCAGAAGGTGTTGACAAAGTGAAAAAAATGTTATTAAACTGTTCGTTACCGATCGATACCGGGTTGGGCGGGAAGGAAGCTTTTCACTAATAAAGTAATAATTGTCGGTATTACGGTTGGTTTCGAGATATCGACAGGAAACCGACCTGTCAAAGGTTGGAACCAGAGTTGGTTCGGAGCAAGGATCGACCTGTTGAGTTGCAGTCCATTATAAAAAAAAACCCAAATCCGACCCGCAATTCTACGGTTGGTTGGACTCATGATCACAAATCCAAAGGAACTTTCATCGCCGTTCCGTGACCTCACAGAACGCCGATGGTGCCAATGTCCCTTAAACTTCTCCCTTGCCAATTTCCCTCCTCCGCCTCATCCCGAGTCGTCAAGCACTCCGAACGCCCGCTGACTCAATGACACCAAGAAAAAAAAAAGTCAGCAGTCCCGAATTCGTCGTAGTCCTCGTCGTTCTCGACGACTGCGGAGTGCGCGAGTGGGCAGCAAGCCCCGTGATTTTGGTCCGCATGCGAGCCGCGATCGGGAGCAAAGAGCGAAGCATCAGGTCGTTGGCCGGCCATTCGACGGCTCCGAGGACGACGAGGACGACGACGTGAGGCTGCGACGACGCGATCACCGAAAGAAAGAAATCGCAGGCATAATTAGCGGAATGATTGATCGATGCGTGTCGCTCGAAGTTGAAACTATGCATGCACATTGCCGCTGAGCATCCCCTCGGCTTTCTCTCGCTCTCGCCGTTCATCGCGCTGCTCTCGTCTCGCTCGCCCACGTCTCGCGGATCGCTTCGCGATGCAGTGTCCACCGGTCGCAACAGTCGGCGCCGCTTCCTCCTCTTCTTTTGCCTCAATTTAGGGCCCTCCGGGAGGAACGAAGCGGCGAACGTATGTCCGAACGAAACGAAACGCTTAAGCTCGCATATAAGTACTGCATATTTTGGTCGTACCCAAACGATCGAGTGCGCATGCGCTCTGTGCGTCCGCTTCTTCCTGTATGTCCCATACATGCGCAACCGACATATACATATATGTATTTATTTATGTGTATCGGTGCATGTGTACAAGCTTCTTCGCATGGGGTATATGAGAGAAGATTTCTCCTCCGTTTCACTTGCCGAAAGATCGCCTTGTCCCGTTTCACGAGCCGAAATACTTTACCCTCCGATCGATAAATCCGTACGTCTCATCTCTTTCGCGAACGACTCCGACTTCGATACATCTGACCGGTGAGAATCGCAAGGGCCTGACCGGCAACGCTCGGCACGTTAAACGCCCGTCGGATACGCCCTTAGCATCCTCGGCCGTCCATACGCAATACTCATGCGTGAGCGAGCTCTGTTGAGAAAACCCTCATACATCTCGCGTGCTTGATGCACCGCTTTGCATGGACAACCAACGCGGAAGAAAAATACAACGAGGCGGCTTCGCCTTCTCGTTCGTTTACTTTTCTTGCTATTATTGTTATTATTATTACTGTTATTATAAATTGTTGTCAAAATAAACACGGCAATGATTTTTAATTGATGTTATCATGCCCAGAAGCAAAAAATATATATTCACTGTGAAAAAAAATTTTTAATTTAATGTACTGGCACTTGAAATTTGCTAACATTACTCATATGAATTAAACATTAGTGTATTTTGCTTGCAAAATAAAAATACCAAATATTAAAATTACACATCTTTTGTTTGAAATTTATAAAAATGTTCATGAAAAATACAAATTTTACTGTAAAATTGCAACGCACATGTGTTTCAAATTTCAGAAACGGTTTATGT